>CM035436.1:1609442-1789442 GCA_020310875.1 Ceratopteris richardii
TTGAGATGGTTGGAGGCCGAAACCAGCTCAGATCAAAATTTCAGCACCACATGGTGAAGCTGTTTTGAACTCCAAATTAGGTCTAAGTATGCTCACCAATTTTCATGCAATTTTGAGATTGTGATTGAAGGGGTTGATGCCGTAGATAAAGTGGCAACTTGCTCTCATATCGATTCTTGGAGTTTGATGTCTATGGAAGCACATGAATAGCACAAGGAAGAAGAAGAAGCTTTGAGCACAACACAATACTGAATGTATTACCCACTGAATGTACAAAGATAAGTGACATGTTAGGGTTATAGGCATATCTACAAGCGGAGGGAGGGAAAATAGTTCCCCAATGGTCCTAAGTGTCTTACCACACATCACTAGCAAAATATATTAACAAACAATAGGCACAAATCGAGTTCAAGAAACCCTAATTTCTTAAGTTCATGAGTAGTTAAGATGCACTTGTGGAAAAACCTAAGTTAAAGGAATATAATTCAATCAAGCAAACATCAAATTACGTTAAAACATATTTATTTCTGATGACACATCTATTAAGACAAGATTTTACATAATAGAGAATTAAAAGAGAACAAGTTGCAGATACAAAAGAACTGTGGAATGTGGCTGTACTTTGAATTGGGAAAGTAGTTGGGCAATATGAACCTTAAGTCACGTAGACACCTAGGTAGAGAGAGATAGAACATCAAATCCTGAGAATCCAGTGTCAACCATACCGCTAGGTCGTGGGTTCAATAATTGAGTGGCTATCCTTACATGTTGAGCTTAGAGACAAGCAATTTTTAGATGTCATTTAGCATGGAGAGACCCACTAGAAGTTTAGGGATAGCTTACTTATGAACCCTAGAAGGTCCCTACAAGACTCACTTGAAATATATCAAATCCAACCACTTAGGTGCTTGCATCTATGAGGATGGTTTGAGATGGTTAGTGGTCCAACTCAAAAATCTACATCAACGCTTTGGAATTAAGCACCTTGTGATCAAATTCCTAGAGGGATGATACATAGATAAACAAGGGACCATGTATGTGATAACTAGCTTACTGGATAGGATGGATGATTTTGGTACAATCATCCATGAGTTGGAGTTAGGAGACATGGATCAGGAGAATCTAGGAAGAGAATCTAAAGCACCTAGAGGTAAGTCCATCTTGTCAAGGATATCTCTTAATGGATTCGCAAAGATAATAAGAGCATAGAAACCTTTGCGAATAAGGATACTGTAGTGCCGCAAAGTTGAACACCATTCCTTAAGCTTTATGGGTGACCCCTTTCTATCCTTCTCCACCATCCACTCATCCATATCCTGCTCCAATACATCATCTTAGAATATAGGTGACCATCCATTCTTCATTTCCCATTTCCATTCTTAACTCCCAACCATGCACCCAATTACCTCTCTTATGTGTTCCTCTATATTACCTTCACCCCATCAGACTCCATGGGTGACCACCTCCTAATCCCCAACTCAACCTAGGTGACCACCGTCTACCCTCCATCCATGCCTTGGGTGACCTCATCATCATCTTCAAGCCAAATTGGGTGACAACCCATTGGGGTTTGTGCAAACTTGGGCGACCACCTATCTTGGGATTTGTGAAAAATTGGGCGGCCACACAATTCTTATGCTACACCTCACTTGCTAGTGCAACCACCCACTATGGGTCATATTAGGCAACCTCCTCAAGGCAATCCTCAATATAGGAGATGCCCATCTTGGGTTTATGGCATGATTAGGCGATGGCGATCTTGGGATGTGGCATGATTGGGCCACCCAAGTGGGCTTGTGGTAGTTGGGCGACCACGTGTTGCATTTATTGGCACCACCATCACCCACTCATCCCTAAATTGGCAACCAATTCCCCATCAACCATCCCTCCTCACTACTCTATCTAAAAACCCTCAATCATCCTCTCAAATCACCCTCATGATGTCATTTCCATCCTCCTACCACATGGGCAAGAACCTCTATACCTCTCCCAATGGGCAACCAACAAGGGTGACCACCCTCTCATCCGACCCTCAAACGCATCACATTGGTGACCACCCCTATCCATCGATCATACTAGGCTACTTCATCTACTCAATATACTGCCAAGGCGACCATCTAAAGTGCATCAACTTGGGCATCTATCAAACTCCATAGTCAGGTGGCTACTATTTTATGCAAGCATATCAAATTGGGTGGCTATTGACTTATGGTGGGCAAAAAATGACGGGCGGAACATATTTTTGTCAGTAAAGTGTTAGAGTGAAAATTAATGCAAGGAATACCGCCGCCAAGCTTTGGTAGTGTCAGAAGCTAAAATTGGGGGTCTAATTGAATTTGGCTACCAAATCCTTAAGTAGTCCACTTCTCCACCTCTTTGGCCACCACTTTGGCGTGTGTGATAGTTAAGGCTAGGATTCAGCAAGGCTACCCTCTAGCCTCTCAGGACTATATATAAACAGATTTGTGGCACTCAATTGGGATATCTGAGGGATCGGCTGATAGAGGCCAATATGCATATATGAGATATATGTGAATGAGTTATGGTGGTACTATGAACATGTTCTTGTCAGGTTACTCCTTAGCTACTCTCTGCTCACTGGTGCAATTTTTCCCACTATGGAAGAGGCTTCTCTATGGAGAATATATAGATTGAGAGCTTTAGTGTTGGGGGGCAGTCGACATGGCAGTGAGATTGGGTGTACTAGGATAGCAGTCTTGTAAGCTAGAATCTGTAGCATTTATGCAAAAAACTCACATTATGGTATACCTTCTCTGTATTAAGAACTCTCAGTTTATTCTCAAATTAATGATACCTTTGCACTCTTATCAAGTATAGCTCTTGGCCCATAATTTTCAATCTTGGTCTTATAGGTCTTTTCATCATTTTTGTAGCTCTATCTATTCCTTAGCTTATCTTCTAAAGTGGTACCTCACATAGTCATGTTAAAGGGTATACTTCCCTAAGGAAAACCTCCCTTGAGTAGCCGAAGTACTAGAAGTGTGAGCGTGTGGGATCACTTGTAGTTTTCCACTTCGCAAAGTGAGATACCCCAGTACCTCATCTACAATTTGTCATGCTCAATGGGACACTAACATTTCTATGTGAGGATCTCAGTATAGTAAATACTTGTTTTCACATTATTCTTTCATTTTGTATCTAGCTAGTGGGTACATGACCAATACATGAGCGGATAAGGAGTCTCTTCATGTACAAAGGAGCCTTAAGAAAAAATCTTTAGCTTCGACTAGTCAACCTAGGTCTCCTCTACCCTCTTTGAATTTTTCTATAGATTTGGTCACCACACACCCTCAAAGGAGAAGCCGAGCAGGACATTAGATTTTTCCTCATATACTTCAGAACAAGCACTAGTACCAATGGAGGATCTTTCTCATGTACTCTCTAGATTGAATATCAAGATCCCTACTTTTAAGAGACTAGCTTATGAGGATGCAGATGATCATGTGAGGAAATTCATCTCCTTATGCCATGGATGAGGTCTTTAGAATTGAGAGGATGCGATGCTAGTACTCTTCCCATCTACATTGGAAGGCCTTGCAGATAAATGGTATAGTCAATATGGAGACGACCATTTCACTATGTGGGAGGCACTGAAGACAACATTCTCGTAGACCTTCTAACCAAGCGACTCCTTGAAAAGAGCTCTAGATGAGTTAGAGAACCTAAAGTTGAGATCAAGTGAATCCTTTCACAAACTTCACACTAGAACAAAAGCACTTGTTTCACATCTATCACATGCCCCAGGTGATTTCGTGGTAAAAAAATGGATAGAGAAAGGTCTACCCAAGTCATCTCAGTAGAAGCTTCACGAATCTCTTAGATTCAATGAAACACTTGATGATTTTGTTGCAGTTGCATCACGCGTTGAGGAAGCTAGGCTACATTTTGAAGGAGATACCCAACCGAATTATGCATCAGACTTAGATCCTATCGGGCAACTCAAGAAGGAGTTGGAAGTCTCAAGAATGCAGCAAAGTCACCAAGAAGAGAAGGGCATGCCACCACCACAGTTAGAAGATTTGCAAACCACATAGGAGATAACGAGGGAGATTTGGTGTATAATATGTAGCGAGAGTGGACATTTCAATGTTAATTGTCCTAACAAGGTCAGCTGTCAATTCAATGGCAAAGATGGTCATGAAGCAAGAGACTGCTACTACCTCAATGGAGCAGAGAAGCGAGGTAACCCTCCAGTTCTTGATTCGCATTTTGCTAGCACTTCAAATGCACCTAATAGAGAAGAGAACCACCCAAGTCGGCCAATATATAATTAGCCATTGATGTGTTATCGATGTGGCGAGTATGGCCACATGCAGAATAGGTGCTCCTTACCAAAAGGTGCACATCCATGTTAGTGCATTGTCTCGATGCTAAAGATCACTATACCAAAGATTTCCCAAGAAGCCGCCCTCCTCCAATTCACATGATTGTAGTCTCCCCACAAGTAGAAGGTATGACCACTGAGTCTTATGCTGTTTCATCTTCTTCAATGCCCATGATGACTAGAGCTAGGCACGCAACAACAACCTGTAGGGAGGAACAACAGGGACTCAAAGATAGAGATGAGGAAAAGAAGGTTGGTTGGAAGGGCCAAGCTGAGATTGAAAGAGCTTATGAGAAGGTGACTATTTCACTAAAGTACCAACCAACAAGTTCTCAAGAAGACACACAAGAGGTGAACATTGAGGAAATCTTGAAAGGTATTCATCATAATGTTACTATGTACCAACTCATAAAGATGGATTCAAAAGTAAGAAGTGACTTGTTAAAGATTATACACTTTGCCTACCTAATCCCTCCGTCGAGCATAGATGGTTTCATGGTTGACTTTCCCCTTGCACCCTTGGCCGACTATGAGAGTTCAAAGCTATCAGCTTTGATAAGAGATGGAGCCCCACATGGTGTTATTATAGATGGAGGTTTTGGCATTAATTTGATGCTAGATTTCACCATGAAGAAACTAAAACTAAACCCCACCAAGGCAGCACCCTTCACAACTACATTAGTGGATCAACACCGGATTGCACCACTCGACATTGTTGAAAAGGTACTTATGATAGTGTAGGGGTGTAACTTTGTTCTAGAATTTTTTGTTATTATCCTGCCATAGGAGACCTCCTAACCTTTACTCTTGGGAAGGCCTTGGATAATGCAAGCAAAGGTTGTGCAGGATTGGGGAAAGAAGAAGTTATGGATTTCAACATGTACTAGCAATCAGTGATAGATACATCTAGAAGAAGGATCAGACATCAACAAGGCTACTAGGTATATAGTGGACACTCAGGTAATATCTTCTTTACCTCACAAAGATGATAACCTATTAAATTGGATAATGGGGAGTGCAAAATGCTACACAGTGGAGGATTCTGTAGAACCAGCACAAGAAGGCCAAGAAGAGGAAAAAATTGATGTTTTTCACTTGAACAGTATGGAAAAAGGTAAGTTTTGTGATCACAAGGAACTAGATGAAGAAGAAAAAATTGGGCACTTTCAGGCCCAAATCAAGCACCTCACTCAAATTGGGTGCCAAGAAGTTGAAGGTGGGCACGTCTCATAGGGTGGACCAAGTGGGCCTCACGAGGCCCAAGTAGGGCACCTAGCTCAAATTGGGCGCCAAGAAGCCCAAGGTGGACATCTCTCACAAAGTGGCCCAACTGGGTATCATAAGGCTGTTGGAGTTAGACGTCTGCGGAAGCACGCGAACAGCACAAGGAAGAGGAAGAAGCTTGGAGCACAACACACAAGACTGAATGTATTACTAGAGAATGTACAAAGATAAGTAGCCCATTAGGGCAATAGGCGTATATACAAGCCGGGGGAAAAAAACCTCCTAAAGAGGGAAAAAAGTGCCCCGGCGGTCCTAGAGTGTTCACACACATCACTACCTAAATATATCAACAAATCCCCCCTGGGAGTGATGCGGTGAACAAGGAGCTGGCACTCATGTATAAGGAAGTGCCGAGCTATGTGGAAATCACTCCACAAAAGGAAGTAAGCCCAAAGCTTTGCGGAAAGCTTCAAACTTCTCCCTAGGTAGAGCCTTCGTGAAAAGGTCTGCAATGTTCTCCTGCGTGGGCACATATGCCAAGCTGATCTCCCCAGCAGAGAACCTCTCCCTGACATAGTGATAATGCACCTCAATGTGCTTAGTGCGAGCATGGAACACAGGGTTCCTCGCAACTGCCAATGCGCTCTGACTGTCAGTGAAGATGGTAGTGGCAGAAGACTGGCCAACACCCAAATCAGCCATAAGGCGTCTGAGCCACACACACTCAACAGTCGTTGTGAAAGCTGCCCTATACTCAGCCTCACAACTGGAAGTGGCCACAGTAGGCTGCTTCTTGCTCAACCAAGATATACATGAGCTACCAAGCATGAAGCAAAAACCACTGGTGGACACACGAGTCTCATAGCAACCAGCCCAATCTGAGTCAGAAAAAGCATGCAAATCTGGCGGTAGTGATCCCCCCTTGGGATAAAACAACCCAAGTAGCCGAGAACCACTCAAGTAGCGAAAGATGCGCTTAACCGCTTTCCAATGCGTGACTCCTGGGCAATGCATAAACCTGCTCATCTGTGAGATAGCAAACTGAATATCTGGCCGAGTAATGCATAAGTAAATCAAGCATCCAACAGCCTGCTGATAGAGAACAGCATCAAATGCATCTCCAGCATCATGAAGACTCAATCGTAAACCTGTCTCCATAGGAGTGGCAATAGGCTTACAGTCTTCAAGGCCAAAACGCTGCAATAATGTGTCAATATATTTCGTTTGACACAAAGCCATTCCACCATCAACTTGCATAAACTGAATGCCCAAATAGTGATGCAAATGCCCCAAATCAGACATCTCAAATGAGGCATGCAAATCAGCCTTGAAATCAGCAATATGCTTCTCAAGAGGACCAGTGAGCAGCATGTCGTCTACATAGACAACAATGATCAAAAGCACATCATTAGCACGCTTAACATATAAGGTGCTTTCAGTTGGACTGTTCTCAAAACCATGTGCAATCAGATAGGCATGTATTTTCTCATACCAAGCACGTGGTGCTTGCTTTAAACCATATAGCGCCTTCTTTAACCTGCACACCTGGTTTTCATGCCCTTTCTGCACAAAGCCACGGGGCTGAAAAACATACACTTCTTCATGCAAGTCACCATTCAGAAATGCTGTTTTAATGTCCAACTGATGTACATTCCAACCATGATGGGCTGCAAGTGCACAAATGCTCCGAACAGTAGTCATACGGCATGTAGGTGCAAAGGTCTCATCAAAATCAATGCCTCTTTCCTGCGCATAACCCTTTGCAACAAGCCTAGCCTTATACCTGTCAACTGTACCATCAGGTTTACGCTTCAGCTTGTATACCCACTTAGTGCCAATGGCCTTCTTGCCAGGAGGCAAGTCACATAAAGACCATGTACCATTCTTCATTATAGCATCATATTCAGATTGCATAGCAACCATCCAATTTTCTGAATTTTGTGCTTCATCAAAAGAAACAGGCTCATTCTCATCACAGAGACTAGATGCAGCCATAGCATAGCAATCTGATGCAAAGGAGGTACTATGAGAGCCTGAACGAGTACGATATGACAAAGGTGCATCTAATTTGCTGTCACGCAAAGTCTGCACCAGCCATTTTGGCATAGTTTTTGCCTGTTTAATATCAGCTCTCTCATCAACAAGTGCATCATGTAAATCTGCATCAGAAATGGCATGATCTGCATCATCATATGAAACCTGCAAAGGCTGAGAAGTTGCCTCATTAGGACCAGCGCTAGCCTGTCCACCTGTAAAAAGAGGCATCAAAGTATCATACATGTCTTTGGAGCTAACAGATGTCTCCTTAGTACATGAAAGCAATGGCTGAATAGCATCTTCCACAAAGACAACATCACGGCTAACCAGAATGCGTTTAGTCTGTGGATGATACAGACGATAGCCTTTACTTTCAGAACTGTACCCAACAAAAATACATTTTACTGCCTTATCATCCAATTTTCTGCGATGTTGTTCAGGCACTAGTGCATATGCCAAACAACCAAAAACACGCAGATGAGCAACAGATGGCTTGGGGTCATGCCAAGCCTCATATGGAGTGATAGACTGCAACGCTTTCGTGGGACACCTGTTCAGTACATATGCTGCACACATGACAGCCTCAAGCCATAAACTATGTGGTAAAGCCTGACTTTTGACCATGCACCTCGCCATCTCCATGAGTGACCTGTTCTTTCGTTCAGCAACTCCATTCTATTGAGGTGTATACGGCATTGTACACTGGTGTTTTATCCCACGTTCAGCCAGAAATGCATTAAAATCTGAAGACATATATTCCCCCCCTCGATCAGAACGGAGGGTGCCCATTTTACATGCTGACAGATTTTCAGCCAAAACCAAAAACTGTTTGAAGCACATGAACACTTCGGACTTTGCTTTGAGTGGATATACCCATGCATGCCTGGAAAAATCATCAATGAAAGTCACGAAGTAAAGGTAATTTCCAAAAGAGGGTGTCTGCATAGGACCACAGACATCACTATGTACAAGCTGCAATTTCTGCATAGCCCGAACTGAACCATCTTTTGGAAAGGAAGAACGCTGCATTTTGCCCAAAATACAGCCTTCACAAACATGTTTTCCAGGTGCCTCAAGTTTGGGCAAAGAGGACACCATTTCAGATTTCTGCAGGCGTAACAAACTAGCAAAATTCAGATGACCAAAGCGTGCATGCCAAAGCTTTGCATTTGACATAGCCTGAGAATCATGAACTGCACATGCCGAATCATTCACAGATTTTTCATAGTCTATGAGCTTATACAGCCCACGACATAAAATGCCAGAAGCAATAATCACATCGCCATTTGAGAGATCATGGACTGTACACCTGTCATCAATGAATTTCACAACCAAGCCAATCTTGGCTAATGCAGAAACTGATAATAGGTTCTTTTTGATCCCTGGCACAAATAAAGCATCTGACAAAGTGAAAGAACTACCATCAGCAGTAGTCAGAATGATCTTACCAACTCCCATAACAGAATAAGAGGAGTTATTGGCGCATGTGACAGTATTCCCTGTAGGGGCAGGCTCGAGTGAAGAGAAGAAACTGCGCTGCGAGGTAATATGTTTGGTTGCCCCACTGTCAAAGTACCAAACATCTGAGTCTACTGCAGACATGCACTGATCATGAGAAGATGGGTCAAAATTGCAAACAGTAGTAAATGCCCATTCTTCTTCCTACACAAGATTTGTAGACTCTGTTTTTGGTGTAGAGGCCTCTGCAACAACCATTCCAGCCTCTTTCTTCTTTGCCTCTTTAGCAGCCAGTTTTGGACAGTTCTTTATAATATGATCATTTCCTTTACAGTACTTGCAGAACAATTTCTGCTTTTCTGATTTCTTCTCATCTTTATCCTGGTTCTTCGATTGTGCAGCATTTGCAGATTTCTGCTTACTAGTAGAAGAGCTCCATTTTCCTTTGCCCTTCTGACTAGCCAGGAAAGCTTGATCTGCAACACGCATAATGGACCTGTTCTGCCTGGACTGATCTTCCTGCAACAGAACAGAGACTAATTCCTCAAATGACAAGGCATTCGGATTGCCTTTCATCATCAATCGAAGAGTAGAGGCAAAACTCTGATATGAATCAGGAAGGCCATTCAGAACGGTCTGCACAAGTGAGCTATCTGGTATAACCTCATCAGCAGAAATCAATTGTTCCTTCAGGTCTTTGATCTTTGTAAGAAAACTGTCCATCGAATCACCTTCATTCATGTGCTCACTCTCCAACTGTTTTCGGAGGTAAGCAACACGAGCCTCATTCCTAGCCTGGTACAAAGTGGTAAGTGTATCCCAAGCATCCTTTGTTGTTCTGCAAGAGCGAATGTGAGGAATAATGGCACGTTTGACAGACAAAGCTATCAATGCATGTGCCTGGGCATCTCTGCCATCCCAACGAATCTGCTCTGCAGTAGGTGCAACAGAAACAGCAGCACGAACAGGAATCTGCGGAATATCATCTTCGACACCATCTTCATCAGCTCCAACACCTGTATTTGCAGTACCTGTCGTTACAGGTGTAACAGGACGTCTTTCAACACCCTGCACAATGTTCCACAATCCTTTTGCAACCAGTACATGTCGCATCATATAAGCCCATAATGGGTAGTTGGTACCATCCAACTTATCCTCAACAGCCAACATACGGAATACATCACTGCTTTCAGCCATGGCCGGTGACTAAAATACCTTGATGCAGAAAATTGACTGTATCTCAAAAAGTTGAACAGAACTGCCCAGACGGGTTCTGCTAGACCTGTAGCAGACTTCGAGACGCTTAAACTGGCGAACAGAAACTGGTATATACCTTTGGCACAAAAGGACGAAATAGCCTGCACAAGCACTGCGATAGTGCGTTCGGAGGCCGAAACGAGCTCAGATCGCGATTTCGACACCACAGAGCGAACCTGTTTTGATCTCGAAAACACCTTGAGTATGCTCACCAAATTTTGTGCGAATCTGAGACTGCAAACGGAGGAGTGTCGACGGCGCCCTAGAAGAATCAACGACCTGCTCTGATACCAATTGTTGGAGTTAGACGTCTGCGGAAGCACGCAAACAGCACAAGGAAGAGGAAGAAGCTTGGAGCACAACACACAAGACTGAATGTATTACTAGAGAATGTACAAAGATAAGTAGCCCATTAGGGCAATAGGCGTATATACAAGCCGGGGGAAAAAAACCTCCTAAAGAGGGAAAAAAGTGCCCCGGGGGTCCTAGAGTGTTCACACACATCACTACCTAAATATATCAACAAAGGCCCAAGTTGGGCACCTAGCAGGTAGTGGCCCAAGTTGGGCACCTAGCGAGTAGTGGTCAAGTTGACAAGGAGGTTTACATGGGCCTAAATGGGCCAATCCTCTCTATGGAACCCACTTCTTCTCTGGAGCAAGGTGTTCAAGTTCACTTTTTGCAAGTACCTCGAGGGAAGCAAAAACCACCAAGTGGGCCACTTGGCCTCACTAGTAAAATTTTACCATAGAGGATCACTACACTCCTTTCTCCAGGTGAACACCAAGGTTTATAATTATTGGATGTTGTTTTAAAATATGCAAAACATGACTAGAAACCTTAGGCTACATCCTATGATTCAACAATACTAAAGGATGTTCTCTTTCCAAAAATCCTGCCAGGATGGACCATGGAGCCAATTATGAAACATGAGATAAGTGCGGTTCCTATCTCTATTAATGAAGAAGAACAAGTCTTGTAGGACATGCAAAATGATTATGGTACCTTGTAGACCCATTCCAAAGATAACATTCATCTCAGATTATAATAAAGCTAGGGTAAGGAAGAAACTCGGAAAAAAGTGCACTCAAGTTGTAGACTATCATTGGAAGACAACACCTCAATTGCAAGGAACTCCAACTATTCTAAAGAGGTATGCAAATATAAAGGTAGAAGCATCCAACATGATAGACATTATGGCTCGGAAGAGAATCAAGAAGACGGACATTACAATTTTAAGGAGATTCAATGATAAGAGGAGAGAAGTAAAGAAGAGGACTTATGGACAACACTTGAGGTCCAAAGAAGAATTTTTTTATGGATCTTGCAGTTAGAAGAATGGGACGAGGACAAAAAGCCTCTAGATTGCACATTTTCTACAGTTCACTTTGTTTAATGGAATAAACAAATAAATGAGTATTTGCACTCGGATGTTGCAAAGTCTTGATGTGGGGGTCTCGAGTGAAGTAAAGCCAAACACCATTCCTTAAGCTTCATGGGTGACCTCTTTCTATCCTTCTCCACCATCCACTCATCATCTCCAAGCCTCATGGGCAACCACCCCGCTCCAATGCATCATCTTGGCATAAAGGTGACCATCCATTCTTCATTTCCCATTTCCATTCTTAACTCCCAACCATGCACCCAATTCCCTCTCTTATGTGTTCCTCTATATTACCTTCACCCCATCAGACCCCTTAGGCAACCACCTCCTAATCCACAACCCAACCTAGGCGACCACCTCCTACCCTCCAGCCATGCCTTGGGCGGCCTCCTCATTCTCTCCAAGACAAATTGGGTGACCACCCATGTGGGTTTGTGCAAACTTGGGCGATCACCCATCTTGGATTTGTGGGAAAATTGTGCGACCACCCAATTCTTGTGCTACACCTCACTTGCTAGGGTGACCAAACATTCTAGGTCATAGGTGACCTCCTCAAGGCAATCCTCAATATAAGCGATGCCCATCTTGGGCTTGTGGCATGATTAGGCGACATCCATCTTGGGTTGTGGCATGATTGGGAAACCACCCATGTGGGCTTGTGGTAGTTGGAGGACCACCTATTGCTTCACTTGGCACCACCACCACCCACTCATCCCTCACAACCAATTGGCGACCTACTCCCCATCATTCTCTAGTCTTCTCACATCTTGGACGACCACCCTTCCTCACTATTCTATCTAACAACCCCCAATCATCCTCTCAAATCACCCTCATGATGTCATTTCCATCATCCTATTGCATGGGTGACAACCTCTATACCTCTCCCAATTGGCAATCAACAAGGGTCACCACCCTCGCATCCAACCCTCAAACACATCACATTTGTCAGCACCCCTATCCATCCATCATTCTAGGCTACTTCATCTACTCAATCTACTACTAAGGCGACCATCTAAAGTGCATCAACCTAGGCGTCTACCAAACTCCATAGTCAATCAACTATTATTTTATGCAAGCATATCAAATTGGGTGGCTACCGACTTATGATGGGTGAAAAATGATGGGTGGAATATATTTTTTTCAGTAAAGTTTCAGAGTGAAAATTAATGTAGGGCATATCGCTAGCAAGCTTTGGCAGTGTGAAAAGCTAAAATTGGGGACCTAATTGAAGTTGGATACCAGAGTCTTAATTAGTCCACTACTCCACCACTTTGGCACGTGCAATAGTTAAGGCTAGGACTCGGCAAGGCTACCCCCTGACCTCTTTAGAATCTATATAAACAGATGTGTGACGCTCAATTGGGATATCTAATGGATTGACCGATCGAGGCCGATATGCATATATGAGATATATGTCAATAAGTTATGGTGGTACTATGAACGTGTTCTTGATAGGTTACTCCTTAGTTACTCTCTTCTCACTAGTGCGATTTTGCCCACTATGGAAGAGGCTTATCTATGAAGAATATATAGAGTGAGAGCTTCAGTGTTGGGGGGCAATCGGAATGTAGTGACATTGGGTATATGTCACTCTAGCACAATGGCAAGTACCAATGTGAGGAGCTTCACCTCATAAATGTCAATCCGTGGAGACGTGAGGACCGGTATGAAGACCAAGAGCAAGTGAAGTGCACAAGTGCATGAGTGAAAGCACACAAACATGCACACACATACACACACACGCGCGCACAAGGTAAGAGCAAAGAGTGGAACAATGGAAGGACTTGAATTACAAAAGAACTCTCTTACAAAGCTGAAATCTACAACAAGCTAACCCCTCAAATGAGCTCTCCAACCCTTTTTATATTTTTTTGAGTGGTTTTGGCCCTGTCCAGACCTAGTGTCCGGCCTAGTTAAAAATTAGGTTCCAAGGCTTATTTGGGGACTCAAACGGAATCTAAAAATTATGAAAATTGGTAGGATGATACTTCTAATACTCCTCAAGCTCGAGGACTCTTCGGCTTGAAAAAATGGAGTTGTAAAAATGGAAAATGGTATTTACAATGGTTTTTAGTGACGAAAGTCATTATATTTCTAGGGATTTATTCTGAAAAATTTGACATGTGCTTCTTGGAGCTCCCTACATGCTCCTTCTTCTTGTGTGTCCACTTCATTGATGTGCTTTGCTGCTTGTGTTGTGACCTTGACTGTCAACACTTCCCCCCCTCTAGAGTCTGTCGTCCCAGACAGACCCTTGTTGTAGTGGTTGTTCCATGTAGTGTGTGGAGAGATAGTGTCCATCATGTATCCACAAGAGTGATCCATCTTCCAGTTGTATCTTGGGTAGTTGTCTGGTTCTTCATTTTGTCACTGCCACCTTTGTATGTATTTCTTCCTTGCATGCCAGCTTGATGGTGTCTTTGTGAGCTTTCAAAAATTGTGAGCTACTCAAAAGAGGTTGTCAATGTTGGATATGAGTAACTCTCATGGTGGATTGCTTCCTTGTGCTTGTTGTTGTCACCGTGATGTCCGCTGGTTCTTCCAAAGATGGCTTGGCTTATTTTCATGCCAAGTACTTGTAACCCATAATGAATGATGGGTAAGTGCATTAGTGCATGGGTTTAACAAGATATGTGCCTTGTGCATGGCCTTGTAATGTGGCCCTATGTATGCGTACTTGGGGAATGCATTGGAAGCAGTATGGTGCAAGAAATGGGGTCTTGAGCTAAGTGCTCAATGGTATTTGGATGAAGAGGTTTCCTAATCTATCATGGTTGTGGTGGTGCCGAAGTAGGCAATTCTTACCATGGTAAAAGGTCCATCAATCTTCACTCTTTGTGTTGTATGCCCATCGTGATGATTGACCGATGGCTTGTCTTTCGTGTTGATGGATGTCCGAGTTGATGGTTCGCATCAGAGATTCTTCAAGCACACACTCTTGTCCTGTCGCCTTCTTTTTCGTCCTTTTTTTTGGTAGAAACAATGGAATAAAACAAGAAGAAAGGTGTTAGAATCAATAAAATAAAATATTTTACATATGTCAGATGTGTATCATGTGCCTAGGATTCTCAAGTGTGTCTATGCATGGCCTTGTATTGTGGCCCTATATTAATGCATACTTTGGAAATGCATGACCTGAATGGTGCAAAAGACAAGGTTGTGCCAAAGGCACATGGTTGTTGTCGGTCGAGGCATTTGATGTTACTTGTAGACTTGATGCAATCTTTGTTTGGAGGTGTCGATTGAATCTTGCAATGATGTGATCCTCCTTATAGGGATCCATTTGAGAATGGTATGTGGTCCTGTGGAGATCACTTCTGGCCCTTTCATCCTTGGATGGTTTCTAAAATTTTATATCCACCATGGTCGGCTCCTTGGTGTTGTGGAAGTTGCTGGTACTTTTGGCTTCCAAACCCATATCTTTTTTGGTTGTCTTTTTATTAACGGTGAGGAGATGAATTTATCTTCTTTTGGTCTCAGCCAATGGGTTCGACTCTTACTTCTCCGTGATTTTTTTGCTGAGATTTTTCTCGTCAAGGAGATCATATTGTTTTTTGCATGTAAGAGTGCCTTGGGTACCCACATTTGTAATCGCCCTTGTTGAGCTGCTGGTCAGCCTTCGTCGATTGCTTTGGTATCCAAATTTTTCAGAGGCCTTGGTATTGAGCTTGTCCTCATCTCTTGGTGCTTCTTTTAGCATGGTTGACTTGCCTCACTGGGAAGGGTTGTGGGAAGGCTAGTGGTTGTTCTCCTTTTCATACCCAAATCTACTTCATGCCCTGAGCTTCTTTCTTCTTGAATTCCGTATGTCTAGTTGATATGGCAGATGTCATATTTGCTTGCCTCTTTGGTCGAGTGATACTTGCATTAGTATGTGAAGGAGAAGAGAGGTTTGTTGGCCTTTGAGCATGTGCTTCCATGATTGAGTCCTATTGCTTCGTAAGGCTATTGACACACACAGCATTTTCCTTGCGAAGATTAGTTTCGGAAGAACTAAGAGAATGTGTGACCTCTGGATTTGTGAGCATTTGTATAATTCTAATGTAATGCATTGTTCCTATACCCAAACTTGAAGAAGCTGACTTCTTAGGTTCAAGTTGATTGCATGGTCGTAAATCCAATCTTGACCCAGGACAAGTGGCTCTATAATGTCCTCATCATGACATACTAGCATTTTGACTTTCATTGGAACATCTTGAAGGTAGATGGGAAGTTCCACCTCACCCAAACAAGGGGTTTCCACACCTCCCAAACCTATGAGATAGGTTTCTATGGGCTTTATGTTCATTTGCAAGTCTTGGCAATAGGATAGTCTAACTGAACTAGTTGTGGCACCTGAGTCAATCAATGCTCTCACAATCCTTGCATTCTTCCCTTGTCCTACCACCATGGTCACAAAAGGACATCGATCATTATTTGAGAAGTGATTGCACTTGATGTTTGACACATGGCCATGTGGTATCTTGGGGCCTCTCGATCGATATCTAGGCCTAGGTGTCTTAACTTATTTCTCCTAATGCATTCTCTAGCCTCTGCCTATGCTTCTTCTCGAACCCTTAACTCTTCTTCTTTTCGCTTCTTAGCAGTGTTGAGTCTCTATAGCATATCCTCTGTAAGAGGTTCTTGATATAGCTTGACTCGACAACCATTCATATAGTTGGGAAAGATATCACCTTCTAGTGTGGCCAATTGGATTGCACCACTAGTGGAAATTCTATTAATGATCATGGGTCCACATCCTCTTTTTTCCAATTTATGGGCATGTTGTTTTAATGTATAAACCATGACTAAGTCTCCCTCTTTCAAGCCTTTATCTTTGATGTGTGCATCAAAGTATGCCTTTTGCTGTTTCTTTGCAGCATAGATGCCTGCCGCTGCTCGTAGCCTTGTCTCACCTAAGCGTTCTAAATCAAAGATTCTAGAGGATAACTCGTGTCCATTCCACTCATGTGCTTGTGCTACTTTTAAAGTTGGGATTAGGAAGTCCAATGCTAGCACAGCATTTTGTCCAAAGACCATCTGAAATGGGGTGGCATTGAGTACTGTTTTATAGGCAACTCGATAGGCCCAAACAGCGTGATGAAGCTGTTTATCCCAATTAGAGCGCTTATTATTTACCAATTTTGTCAATACATTACATAAGATCTTGTTTGTGCTCTCAGCTTGTCCGTTAGCCTGTGGATGATAAGGGGCAGACTTCTTATGTATCACCAAGAATTCTTGCAAAAGATTTTCAATGACTTCATTCAAGAAGTGTGTACCTCTATCACTAACTAACTCTATTGGTAATCCATATCTGGTGAATACGTTCTCAAATAAAACTTTGTTGTAGTTTGAGCATCATTCTTTGTTGTAGCTTTGACTTCTACCCACTTCATGAGGTAATCTGTGGCTACAATAATGTACTCTGCATGGGAGTTTCTAGCTGGGGGGTTAATAGGGCCTACAAAGTCTATGCCCCACTTCGAGAATGCACGTCCTCCCATCATTGGCTTCAAGGGCATCTCATCCTTTCTAATGGGGTACTGGGCACATTGGCATGTGTCACATTTCTTCACATAGGTATGTGCATCCATATGAAGAGTGGGCCACCAAAGTCGTGAGAATAGAATAGTCTTAATTACTTGGTCAGGACCAAAATGTCCACTTGCAACACTACTATGGGCAGTTTCTAAGACTCTCAAATAGTCAGATTCATGAACGCACAGTCTTAGGTAACCATCCTTGCCTCTTCGATATACGGTGTCTCCTATTAAGGCATAGTCCTAAGCTTCTTGTTCCATGCTTCGCTTTCTTGCTAGACTAGCCTCGCTAGGTAGTGTTCCTGATCTCATAAATTCTACCAATGGAGCACTCCAATCTGGGATTAGCGACACGTGATAAAGAGTGGCATGCTCCACTGAGGGACTCTCTTTGCACGTTGGACAATTCATAATCCACTCATGAACTTCTTTGTTCATACTAGGCCAATACACTCTTAAATGCTTGTTCATCGTCCTCGACACAACAAGCTAATACACCTTCTGTATCTTGTTTGTACATGCTCCTTGCCAATATTTGATATTTTTGTGATTTTACACTCTCATCTTTGTTTGTTTTTACATTCTTATTTGCGGGTCCAAAGGTTAGGACTGGTACCAACTTATTTGCCCATTTAGGAACAACTTCTAGATTGAACAAATAAGCGTCAGGCAATTCATCAGAACACACACTTTTCTGGGTTCAGACACACTCGATATTGTCTACACTTGTTGAAGATCTGTTTGAGCTCAGGAATGTGACATCTCCTTTCTTGGGAATGAGCACATAAATCATCCACATATACTTCTAAGCTTTTTCGCAAGAGCTCTTTGAAGACATGACACATGAGTCTTTGGAAGGTTGCAGGTGCATTGGTGAGCCCAAATGGCATCACACGAAATGCAAAGACTCCCCACTCTGTGGCAAAGGCCGTTTTATGTTGATCTTCTGTGGCAATGGCTACTTGGTTGTAACCTGAAAATCCTTCAAGGAAGCTATAAACTTCCTTGCCTGCAACGCGCTCCAATAAATGATCAGTGATTGGAAGCGGATAACTATCTCTTACCGTGGCAGCATTAACTTTTTTAAGGTTAATACATACACGCAACTTTCCATTCTTCTTGGGTACCACTACAATGGGGGACACCCATTCTGTATGCTCAATCTCATAGATAAATCCAGCTTCAATCAATCTATCAATTTCTTCTTTTATTTTGGCTGCATAAGTGTCATTATATGTGTAGGGCTTTTGTTTGGTGGGCTTGGCATCAGCGGTCATGGGGATCGTGGGCTTGGCATCAGCGGTCATGGGGATCGTATGAGAGCAAATTTTTGGATTTGCTCCCTTCAAGTCTCTATAGTGCCACGCAAACACGTCCCTATATTCCCTTAACAAAGCTACCAACTCTGCTTCCTCTTCTTTACTCAGGTCATCTCCTATGTATGTACATCTCTCTTCTTTTTCTTCCATGGTGACTATGACTTTTTTGGTCTTTTCTTTATTATCATATGCTTCTCCCTTAATGGCCTCTCTCTTAGGCATTCGTACCAAAATTTTCCGGTCCTCAACTTCGTATTTCTTGAAATTTTCTGGTACTTCAAACAATGGTTCCTCCTCTTCCTGTTTCACTAATGTTCTTTTCTTTTTCTTTTGATCACCCTCACTTCCATTCTTTGAATTTACGGTTTTGATGCTTGTAAGAGGTTCTTCTTCTTTTTGTGTAAATACTCCTATGTCTTCTAGATAGTGCTTCTCCGAAATAAAGCAACTATCCATCACAATGGACTCTAGATCGTCTTCGTTCTCTTCTTCTTCTATGAAGTCACTAGGGTCACATTCTTCTAGCAAGGGCTGACACATGAACACTGAAATATCATAACCCTCCTCATCACAATGAGGTGTCCATTGTTCTTCATTCACTGCAATGTCCATGGTAGCTAAGATTTCTGCCCAACCATGTGGCTCAAATTCCTCATCTGGAAATATCATCAGTGTATAGGCTGGGTCTCTAATTGTTCTATCTCCTTGAGAAGTTCCTTTTTCTCTCGCTTTTAGGCATTTCTCCTCTTCCTTTGCGACCTTGCACATCCACAAATGAGTATCTTCATGCATCCAGGATGTCTCAGATGAACTTTTAGAATGCACAGAGATTGAATCTTCTTGCTCCTTGTGGATAGAATTCCACTATAGGGGTGGTACATCTCTGAAGGTGTAATCCTTCAGATTGACCTTGTTTGTGACCCCTTAAGCGCTACAAGTACAAGGAATTGGTTCCCCAATCCTATACAACTTGCAGTTGTCATAGGAAGGGTCTTCCTAGGATCATTTCGTAGGTACTAGTTTTACCAAAGTCACAGATAGCAAAGGTGTGCTCAAACTCTACACCACAAGTGGTTAGAGTTATCCCTTCTAGCAATCCTAGAGGTCTTTCCACATGGCCGTCAGCCATCTGAAGCTTCATTCTAGTTGGCCTTAATGCAGGCTTACCCCATTGCTTCCACAAGGAGGTCGTTGCGATAGCGACACCAGCACCTGAATCTATGATCGCTTTGGTTGTGTAACCTTGGTAGGTGATTGGAAGGTAAGTATTACCTTCCTCACCTTCACTCATGTCCCCTATTTTGTCTAGAGGTATCTCTGGAACTTTCTGCTTAGAGTCTGCTTTTGGCATATTGGAATCAAGTTCTGGAACCTGATCCTTCACATGATTCCACAACTCTGGTTTTGCTCTGAGCAGCAGCTCCTCTACCGTGAGATGACATTGAACCTTAGTTTTCTTCACGACATCAGTGTTTCTTGGAACCACCGAGTCTTCGTTTCTTATCAATATTGTGGGAGCTCTAATCTGGAGAGATTTCAATTCCCATGGGCCTGTGAATTGTGGCAACTCTTGTAAAGAATTGGATTCAAATCCTGAACTTTCTTTTTCTTGTTGGTCTACTTGGTCTCCATAAATAGATGGAATGTCTTGTGGGAATTGATCGTGACGGTCATCAATTTCAAGAATAGGATGGGAAACATCCTTCTCCTTGGCCCATTTCTCTTCTTGTATTTCCCGCAAGAACTTTTGAGTGTGATGTTGAATTGAAAGAGGTTCTCCCTCATCTATGGAGTCAGGAACATAGACTTTCTTTGGTGATGAGCTTTCTCTTTCAACAGTTGGTTGAGCCTGTGGAGGTAAAGAAACTTGAGGTTTATTTACCAACTGCTCTAATCTGTCTATTAAGCCTTGGAAGTGCAAACCCGGTGTAATAGCATCCATCTGATTGAACGATTGATTGGCCTCGAACATAGCTTGAGCTAGTTCCACCATTTTTATGCACATTTTTGTCCGTTCAATCTCTAAATCTGCTCTAGGGCATCTCTTGTCTAGATTCGCAGGAGTGGGCCCTTCTTGAAGTCGAGCCTGGTATGCCTTGAACATCATGTCCAAGTGTTCTAGGGTTGGATCTGCAAGAACAGACCTGGGTTGTGGTCTATTTACAATGGTTGGTGGGTGAGGATGAGGTTGGGGATGAGGTGGTGTGGATAGAGTTTCACCATGCGAGAGATTTTGAGAGGAAATATCTTCTATTTTTGTTTTTGCATCTTTCAGGCTTTCTTCTAGGTCGGATAACTTTTTGGTCCACTTATGATTGGCCTTCTCACAAGTATCCTTCCATGTTCTTGTTTTTCTCTTACTAGGCTCTCCTGTCTCACTTGAATCTGATTGCTCACCTAGTTTAGCTTTTTGTAAGGCTTGTGCCCTCATAACTGCATGTATGGGAGCCACATTATCACTACTGGAACTTGAATCCCCTACTAAGCCTACTACATTAACTGGTGTGACCTTTGGTGCACTAGAGGGATGTCCGGGACAATCTCTCAGGAGTTGTTCTTTGCCACACTCAAGACAAACGGCCTGTATTGTGATGTTATGCCCTTGTGTCGGAGCTAGTGGTTGGGGTGGTTGTTGTCTTGGTATAGGTTGAGGTTGGCTATATCCTCCATGTTCATACAGTCAAGTTGCTCCTTGTGGTCCTGGACATGGGTTATACCTAGGAACATCTCTGCCTTGTTCCCTAGAAGGGTATTCATATGGTCTACATTGGGGTGGTACAAATGGTCGTGGTTGTCTATTCATTGGATAGTTTTCAGTGTTGTAGTTGTGGTACTTTTGCTCACTATAAAAGTACATGTTAGGCTTCTGAGTTGATGGTCTATCGTATGGGTAAGGTTGTGATAACCCTAATCCTTCTCTCGTGCAGACAAGAGATGGGTGATCTCCACCGCAAAGTGTGCAACTTTCTAACATTGGTGCTCCCAAGGAGGAGTACTGGTAGTTCCTTTGTCCTTGCACCCCTAATTTCTTGGCCACTAACTCTGCCACTTCGTCCACATAACTCGAACTAGAAGTCTCATTGTTCCTTGTATCCTCTGATTTGGTAAGACCTTGTGTGATTTTGAGATCCTCAGCTAAGTTGTCTTCCAAATCTATGCATTCTTGAAGACACTCACTCAGAGTTTGCAACCGTTTTATGTATACTAACATTCTCAATGTACCATTAGTTAGACCTTCTAAAAATAGGGATATCATTTTCTGCTGAGAAGGTCTCTCTGTCACAGGGCATCGGGTCACGTATTGATTGAATCTTCGTGCTGCATTTTTTACTATCTCATTAGGAGCTTGTTTGAAATTATGTATTAAGGATGAAGAATTGTGCTTAATCCCTCACTTAGTGAATTCCCAAATAAATTCTTGGAAGAATTGTTCTATATTGCCAAAGGAATTTGGATCCAAGGATTGAAACCAAGTTAAGGCTATTCCCATGAGGGTTAGCCCAAAGGATTCATATTGCCTAAGAAAGTCATCCACTTGCTCTGCTCGCAATACCTGCTTGAATTCTACAATGTGGTCATACGGCTCTCCTGTGCCATCGTAACGATTTCGCATACATTTGGCCAGTTGGATTGGTCTCACTCTTTTGCCTAGCTCTAGGGATCGAATTACGATGGGGACACCTTGGGGCGGTTCTGTCCTAAAGGTAGGTCTATTCATATTTCCCATTCTCTGACTAGTTTGGTTGTGGGAGTTAATTCTTGGCATGGTCGATTGTGCCTGAGGTCTGTTGGGCATACTGCATTGGCTTGTTTGTCCTGACATTGCATTTTCCATTCTTTGTTGGGTCTTGAATGGGCTTTGTGAGGTAGTTTCCTGATCTCGAGCTAACTCTCCTCTTTCATTAATCTAATCAGGGTTTTTGGTTACTACATATATCTGACCCATCTTGTCCATATAAACTCCACCTTCATACTTGATAGCTGGTCTTAGAGCTATTTCAGTTTTTGTAGTGTTTATCATTCTCGCTACTGACCTGTGTAGACCATCAAGGTAGATGGGTATTCCTTGCAAGTTAGTGGATATGTATTGAAGAGATATCCGATATTTCCCTTCCACTATAGACATGAAATCTTCCTTAAGTACTGAACTATGCATGTCTTCACAAGTCAAGAGTCTCTCCCAGTTAAATGACATTTCTGACTCACTCGTCTGTGAACTCAAGATGTAGTGATAACCACTGAGTTTTGAGCTCACGACTTGTTTGTTTGGTTGACACTAGCCTTAGATGATTTGATACTTTATATATCTCTTGCTCAGTGTCTACTTGATCTTAGATTCATGAGCCTTGTCTACAAGTCCAAAATTGTCCTCTGAATTTCTCAAAATCTTGTGGAACCCCTTGCTTCCTAGTCCAACCTGAGGGTCAACTTCAAAATACCCTATCTAATAATCTTCGTCTGAATTTTATCGTAATCAGTGGAAGTTTTGGTAGTACTCCCCACGAGCTTTCAACGAACCAAAGATCACTCCTAACGGATTTCATATGAAAAAGTTATGCTAGTTCAGGGTTTTGGGGGTTAAAACAGGGAAACAGGATCTCTCCATTAGGAAAACAAGGTGAACCCTGCATGGGCCTTGTAAGGATTCCTAATTTTTAGGGATTAAGTCTAATTCTGTTGTTGTCTAAGGGGACAAAGTGCATTTAATAGGGCACTTTTTAGTAGGCTAGAGTAGGCTTTTTTTAAGGCTTACTATGCTCCTCTCTCTCTTCTATTAGAGAGAGAGAAAGGGAATCTACTTTCCACATCATCAAACTCGAGCATGTATGGGAATAAAAAAATGATTTTTTTTTTTAAGTCTCAATTTTAGTGTTTATTTACTTGAAAGGGCTCATTTTTTAATATATATGTCAGAAGTGACTTTTTTTTAGTTTAGTTTTTAATTTTCCTCTTGAAAAAGTAATATTTTTAAATCCCTCCAAAGGTAGAGTGCCACATCATCAAATCCGTAACTACTCTTCACCCAAAAAATGACTTTTTCAAAATTTCAACATTTTTGGCTATTCTCAGTGGAAAAACACACTGTGACCCATCCACATCCAAGAAAACAAACTTTTCCTGAGAAAATCATGCTCTAGCATCTCTTCCAAACAAATTTTTGGTCTCTTTCTCAGTATTGTTTAATTGTTGGAAAAGATGATGTTGACACCTATTACAAACCTCACATTAGGACGTCCTCATGCCCCAGCATCAACAAGTATCCATGTTCGTGTGCCCAGAGAGTTTGCTCCAAATACACAGTGCAACAATGATGTGAACTCTCAAAATGAGCGTCGTGAAGCTGGAGAAAAGAATATTGATCTTTGGACTCATGGTTCATTATACCCTCTTGATCCAATGTCTTCTTACCATCCAACATTCCATAACCTCTCAACTTTACTTCAGTTCATCGGTGCCGGTAAAGATGGGCTCTTAAGTTATTGTCAACGATTATCTACACATTCAACTGTCATTACTAAGTATTGGATTCAACAATATCAACTAAATCATACAAGGTTGGTCACTTTTGAAAGCACAATCATATCTTTACAAGAAAAGCTTGCAGAGCTTGAAAAGCATATGGAAGAAAAGGAGAGAACAATTGAGAAATTAAAAAACACTGTCCAACACTTGAGAGAGACTCCACTTGGGATGCGACGTAGGAGACGATCATTAACTTCCTTTGACTCTCTTTCAATTGGTGGTGGAGCATGCAAACGACGAGTTTTTGCGATAAGCTTTGGCTTGTATTTGTTTCTCTTTTTGGAAGACTTATATATATATATTCTTGTTATGTAGGTCATTCGTTGAAGATGTTAGTGTGTCATCAACAATAGAGGATCAATTCAAGCTATTAAATTCTTGTTTGACCAACAAGCAGGTGGTTAGTATTTTGGAGTCACGGATAGGAAACCTTATCAAGAAGCAAGTGATTAAAGATTTCACAAAAAAGTTACAAGATATTATCACTCCTAGAGACGTGCAGATGGTATGTGATGAAGCAGGAATTAGTACTAAAGGATACAGTGCATTGTACAACATTTTGAAGCATTCATTAGAAAGAGAAGGTATTTTGCAAAATATGTTTCCATCTCCTTACAAGGTATCGCTAAAGAAGTCAATGTCCAATGAAGATATAACTAGTATTCTTGGAAACTACTTATATATAGAGGATATTATGCCTATGTCTATTTATCATTTATCTACATCCAAAAAAGAGTTGAAAAGCGCAGTTGGAAATGGATTTCCTTACACAAAGTACAACAACATATTCGTGGATTTGGAGAGGCTTCAACAGGCAATGGTTCGATTTTACAAATCTACTATACCAGGTATGTGCACTATTGTTACCTTGATATACATTGTATTTTGATGTTATAAAAATTTTGCTAATTTATGCAGATTGTAATACCAAATTACAGTTTATATTGAAGTCAGATGAATGCCAGATCATAAAGGGACAACGAATGGAGAGATTGAGTTTGACACTCATGAATGAAGCTATGAGAAATGCCATATCTGATGAAAGTAGTAACTCTAGCTCTAAGTCTACATATAGTGTTCAATCCGAGAAAGAAATATGGTGGTTAGGTGCTATTGAAGTACCTAAAGAATCCAATGATGTTCTTTCAAGGATTTTTAGTAGGACCCCATGGATCACTAAAGTAATAGTTTCTCAAATTCATGGTGCAAAGATCCACATAGAAAACTTTGGTGATTTTGAGATAGATTGGCACTTGGGTGGGGATTTAAAAACTATCAAATGCATGTTAGGTTGCTAGCAAGGTGCATCTGCTCATTATCCATGTCCATTTTGTACTCGAGGCTACAAAGTAACAAAGGGACAACAAAAAGTACTATCTAGCTTAGATGAATACATAGATGCACCTACTTCCACGGAATGGGATAGACCTTTGTTAAGGTATCCAATGTTAGAAATACCTTACCGTGACACATTAGATAAAGATTGGAATCCCATTATTCCATTTCCATTAGTTAATGTTCACTTTTGCACATTGCATGCTTTCATGAGAATATTTGATAGATTATTGAAGCTCCACATAGAATATGCATTTTCCATGAAGCCAATTGATAAATCTGTACAAGCAATCAAAAAATTGGAAGAGTTGCTTAATTCGATTGGTTGTCATGGTGGTAATGTAACTCTAGTTGTCAAAAAACCTGGTGAATCGCAAAATAGTTTGCAACAAGTGTCAATGACAGGGAAGAAGGCAAGAAAATTTTTCAGAAGAGGTGTAAGCCCTAAGAAAAATGAATGCAGGGAGCTATGGAAAGATGTGTGCATGATCACCACTGATAATGATTCTCAAATTGACCTTAGTAATAGGCGAAACAAGGTTTGGTCATGCTTAGATAAGTTGGTAGTCTTAATGAGTCTTAATAGCTCCAACAAAAATGATCGTCAGTTGTTTCAAGATACATTAATGGAGTTTGCAAAGTGTTTCATCCTATCTTGGGGAGAGAGCAATATTACACATTACATTGTAAGTTTTCTTAGTTTTTCAATTTTCTTGTTGATAAGATTGTGTTATATGTACTTATATCATCTCAGCATATTTTATTTGCACATGGAGCATTTTTTATGCATCGATATGGTTCATCGGAGATTTTTAGTACACAAGGAATGGAGAAGTCACATTACAAGGCTAGAGGTGTTTACTTCAAGAACACACAACATGGTGGTGGTGCAATGCAATCAAACTATATGGAAGAGATGTTTAATTGGTTTTATCGTACTGCATTTTCAAGGACATATGCAATGGAACGAGCCAAGGAGTCGAAAGTTGCAAAACTTGCAAGATTTAATCAACACAACTTAGCTAGTGAAAAATGGAAGTCATCATTGGGACCTTTATGTCATGCTCAATGGCGGGCTACAAGAACACGATAGGGTTCATCATGGAAGTGAAGTCATTTAATACATTCATGGCATTTTCTGAATAATTCATGAGGTTTGCTACACACTAATCTCTTGTTTGCAATTTTTTAAGATAATTTTTAATTTTTAAACTATTTTTTGTCCATTCAGATGTGAACAGAACCTTTTTAAGTGAAACATTATAAAAGGAGACTCATTGTCTCATTTCAACATTCTAGCACTATAGAGGATGGCACGAACAAAGCAAATTGCAAGGAAGGATCTCATTAACTTTCCTACCTATGTGCAAGGCACTCAAAAGCCACCATAGATGAATCACCACAAACGGCGACGTAGTGTCTCGCGCTCTACATCCCATCGTGAAACAAGTGGTGGCCATACCTCTGGGAGTGAACAGTTGCATGAACAAGTGGAAGCAATCCAGGGAAGAGGCCGTAAATCAACCCCAATCACCACCATCATCATATGATGAGCCTCCATCACCAAAGAGACCAACAAAGACAAGGGTGAAGGAGCGTGCTCATAGACAGGTAGTTTCTAATGATGATTTTGATGAATCGCATGAGGATGTGTCTCAACAACGTTCACAATCAAGTGATGAGAGTCAAACATTGCCACCATGGGGTAACGAAGAAATACCTACAAATCATAGGCTTACTTTAGCGGGAAAGACACTACCATCAAATCAGGGGGCCATACCCAATGATCAAGAGAGGGAGCAAAGCCAGCAACAACATCCTGAACAAGGAGAAAGCTCAAGATGCATGCAACGGAAGAAGAAAGTCTTTCAACCTCGTCGTAGACCACCCCAACCAAGACCACAAGAAAATGTCCAACGAAGACCACCACCACCACAAGCTAGAGCACCACAACAAAGAAGAAGATATATGAAGGCATTTGCAGAGACAAGGCACTATCAAAAGACAACTGAGCTTCTCATACCTAGAAGACCCTTTGCAAGGGTGGTCAAAGAAGAGTTACAAAGGTATTGTGCAGGGTTAAGGATCCAAGCTCTAGCTTTAGAAGCTTTACAAGAGGCAGCTGAAGCATTTTTGACATCAATGCTAGAGGATTCCAACCTGTGTGCCATCCATGCTAAGCGAGTCAATATACAACTGAAGGACATACAGTTAGCTAGGAGAATTAGGGGTGATCGTAGCTAAGTTTTGTAACTGATCTTTACGGGCAAGAGATTTTTTGTAAATATTGCCATTTTCAATGAAACATTAGCACTTTTCCTCTATTCCCTTTATAATCTCATTATTTAGAATGAAACATGAGCAGTCATTTTACATTTCCATGTGTTTTCTTGTGATAATCTCTCATATATCAGTGATTGTTTTCTTATCTTGTCATTTTGATCTAGTGATAATATCCATCTAGTGAAATTTCTTTATAATTTAAGGTATTGTAGGGCATTGAGAGGCTAAATAAAGCCCTACCACAGAAACGTGGGAGAAGGCCCTTCAAAACATTTGCAGGGCCTTCTCCCGCGTTTCTGTGGTAGGGCTTTATTTGGCCTCCCAATGCCCTACAAGACCTTTGAAATATGAAAGAAGGATCATGAGTAGTAAAGCTAGTTCATGAGTAGTTAATATGAACAAATTTTGACCTCCCTATACCTTTGAAACATATGAGCAGAGCATTTTGAAACTTAGAACATTTGCATTCTTGAAAATATCCATCTATTGAAGTTTCAGTCTCATGTAAGGTCACCTAGGGCATTTGCATTCTTGATAATATCCATCTAGTGAAATTTCTCTCATTTAAGGTCATGTAGGGCTTTGGGAGGCCAAATAAAGCCCTGCCATAGAAACGCGAGAGAAGGCCCTGCAAACGTTTTGTAGGGCCTTCTCCCGTGTTTCTGTGGCAGGGCTTTATTTGGCCTCCCAATGCCCTACAAGACCTTAAATGAGAGAAAGAAGGTCCAAGAATGAAACTAAAGATCCTCCCAATGCCCTACATGACCTCAATACATCACATGCAGGTCCAAAAGAATTTTAGATAATATACTAAAAAAGAAATACTAGAGACAATTGTAAATAAAGCAAAGTGAAAATTTGATATTAATTCAATTGTTTACATCAATTGGCTTTGAGTTTCTCAATGACTCTCTTTCGACGCTCCAAAGCCATGGGTAGGGTGTAAGTCAAAATTGAGTTTGCTATTTCATCAACATTTCTAACTCCTAGACCTAGAGATATACCTATTTGACCTAAGACCTTTCCACAAAAGTTGGAACCTAAGGTTGTAGTTACATGGGATTTCTTAACTAAAAAAATACAATTACTCCCCTATGTAATGGTTGATAAACAAAGCAATTTACTGAAGGCCTTTAGACACAATGTCATGAAGTGGCCCTGAGGACTGAACTCTTTATGGATAATTACAAAATGTTCTTTGGGAAGTTTCCCAATGTAGTTTGCAAGGGATGAGCCACCTCCACGAGCCACTCGATCACCTCCCCTACTTACTGCAAACTTGTCGACTTCAATCACCTCCTGCACAAAGTTTTATGATTAGTAGTTGCATGTGTTTGTAAGAATGAATGACATGAATTGAAGATACTTACATCTTGAACTCTATCTTCTTCTTCTCCTCTCTCTTGAAGTTGTAAATTAATGCTGGAGTGGGACATCCCACTCTCCTCGATTACTGGTGAGGTGGGAACTTTTGATTCCAATATCCTTTCTTGTGCATTACTAAATTGTTCTTATGTGATATGTTGATGTTCACTTGTGAGTATGTCATTGCAAACCAATTTTATTGTGTCGGCCACTGATTCACCAAATGGCAAACACTTTTTCTCCAACAAGTCAGAGGTACTATCCAAAGGACACTCTGACAAAGTACAAAACAAACTCAGGCATTCATCCAGCCATAGCCCAAATGCCTTCTCTACATCATGTAAAAACAAATATTCTTGTCCCTCGACAAGAACCACTGAAAAAGTTTCAATGTCCACCTCTGGAATAGTTGCTTCTGGCTCAGAAGAGGTGGATGGCTTAGGCACTTCTTTCAACTTATCATCCACACCAAGAGGATAAGTTTTCTCAATAGCTTCTCTCTGTAATAGGAGATTCAAGGGTTCTTGAGGTGGTTCCTTTTTATCCTCGACAAAACCACCTATAAGAAGATGAGGGATCTCATGAGGAATTGGTTCTGGTTCCTCATTCACAAAGAAAATTGTGGCAGCAATGAATGAAAGATATTTTGCACCCATCTTGCATTTCCTATTCAATTTCCTTATAAGTGGCACAGTTTCATCAAGAAGGTGCCCTGCTTCCTCTGCAATTACCTGGAACCGTTTCAATCGTTTTGCAAATGCCTCATCACCTTTGTGAATGTAGGTGAGAAGGTCACATGGAACCCAAGTTCCATCATATGGTGGTATTTTGATGGAGAAATGCAATATATGAACTTGCATATATTGAAGTAGCTCCTCCAAAGCATCGACATTAATTTTCACGGTTCCATGGAGGTCAGGAACCTTGGAGAGAAGATCATATAGGTCATGTTGACCTTTATAATCTGAATGCTCCAAAAATTCTAGAAACTTGTGGCATGCACTCTTAGTAGGTACAGAGGTGGAAGCCATAGCTTGCAAATGCAGACTGCTCTAACACTCAATGTAGTTGCAAAAGTGAGAAATGAGGAGAGAGGACTCCTATTTATAACTTTTCTAGAATTTTTAAGTGATGGGTCCCACTTTTTCATAGAAGTGACTTTTCCTTAAATTAAAACATAAGAGTCTTGGAAAGGAAAACTTTGACATTTGAGATCACATCAAAGAAAATAAACAATAAGAATGCTCTTTCAAGAAAAACCTTGAGAATGTACAGATACAAGTAGAATGTGGCCAAAATATCCTTGAAGCAAATGTGAATTATTTTTCATTGCAAAAATAGTTTTGTTTACAGGTTTCACAGTATCTTTACAAAAAAGAGTTATGACAATGAAATTTCAGTTCCATCCATGCTCCAATCTGCAAGAACCTTGATTTTGTCTTCCAATCTCTTTCCAATATGTGGACAATTCATAAAAGAGTAAAACATTTTCAAATCATGAACAATAGTGATAGAATAAGATATATATATATATCTATATGTATATAGGGAATACAACTCTTACCTTGTTCCCTCGTATTCGAAATTTGAAATCATGAAGATCATCATATCCCATGATAAGTAAGTGCTCTCTCAAGTTGGCCAAGTTCCAATGTTGATTAACTAAAACCACCTCCATATCATTGTTTGGTAACTTCACATTAATTTCAAATGAAGCTAAAGATCCCTCCCAGCTTTGCAAAGGTATCCAGTCTCCTAGTTTACACATCCAACGATCATAATAAAATCTGATGTACAATGAGGTGCGACGTTTTAAATAGCGAAACCCTGTACCTGTGTCACCAATTCTACAACGATATCTATCCTCTTTTGACAATCCTTCTACATAACCCCAGTTTTCCCCTAACTTTGATAATCTCCAACCTTCCATATTCACCATCTGTGGAAGGAACAATGTACTTGTGAGTGTAAAAGAAGATACTTTCACAAATAAGTTTAGCAGGAGGTACATCTGGAAACACTAATGCCCCAATGTCTGCATGTAATGCTTTGAAAGTTCCTGTAAGACTATGAAGTGGTTGCTCTTCCACTAAACTAGAAGGAAATATGACTGTAGCAATGAGAAACATATGAGATGAGTAATTAAGACATTTGACACCATGAAGCATTGAAAAAATAGAAATACTCACAATGGATTGGATATCTAATTCTATTGGAGTTTTCTAACTTCATGGTTGAAACTGTGAAGACATGTTGTACAATAGCAACCATCCCACCATGTGTTTGCTGCTTGAAGCCTAAGAGCTTACCTTTCCAATGAAGATCCAAATTTCCACGATCTCGAACACGATGAGGACCAAGTCCAGATGGCTGCATGTACACCCATGCACCTTTGCAAAACTCTTGTGGTAGCCAACTTCCTTCCATTGTTGGTGTTGTGGCACGTCATTGTGTGAACTTCGTCTTTTGGTCTCCTACGAGCTCTGGAGCTTTCCATGGGAGTAAGAGTTGTTGTCATTGCTGCAGAAGTTGGGAGAATGGTAGGAGGAGAAAGAACGCTTCTGTTGTATGGTATGGAGGGAATAGAGGTGAAAAATATGACTTTTTAGGTTTTGGGTATGAAAATGGGAGTTTGAAGAGGGAAAATAGAGTTTTTTGAGTTATTTTGAAAAAAGTCACTTTTTAAGTTGACAAACATGTACGGATTTTGAATTAGAGGTCAAAAATAGCACTTTTGACCCTGAAAGTGATATGGAGGTCATTTAATATTATTATGATGAGTTTTACAACTTTTAAAAAATTTTGAATTTTTGGGCCCAGCCTGATTACAAGATTTCTTCTCTCTCTAGAAGACAACCCTGAACATAGAGGAATCTTGTCCCCTCTTCCCCCTTCAACCTAGTATTTTATAGGGTATAGACTCTGGCCACCACCCTCTTATGATTGGTCCATCACTAATCACTCCTTAAGCTAAAAGGCCCATCCAGGGTTCACCTTTTTTCCTAATGTTTCCTCCGGGCCATGTAAATTTCGCTCGATAATCCGTCAGTTTCCCGGTTGTTATATATTAAAAAAAAGCTTTTATCCATCGTTGGAGGTTTGTCGTAAGTCGTGAAGAAGCATATTACCGTGATGGAAAGGACGTTGCCAACTTGCTCGTCATAACATAACATTGAGGTGTTTTGGTGGTGCCTCGACACCTTTTGTGTGGCATCAGGTTCAAAAATCAACCATGCTAAAACTACTTTTAGAGCAATCAGCGGACCTACTCCCCAACTGTTGGTGGATCAGGGGTGTCAAGTTATCCCAAGTGGTCAAGTCTTCCATCTCTTTGGCATTCCGATGGGATTTGACATCTCAATGGACCAACACTAGAACTGGGTGCTATCCAAGCTGGATAGCAAGCTGAATCATTGGAAAGGTATGCAAGTCAACTTGGCAGGGCGTGCTATGGTTGTTAACACATTTATGTTGTCTACAATTATTTACTTTATCTCGTGTTGGAGACCTAAAGAGAAAGACTTGGCCAAAGTGGAAAGAATTTGTAGAAACTTCCTTTGGATTGGGGACCCCAAGAGGAGGGGGATTCCCAAAATCAAATGGGAAACTTGCATTAGCCCTAAAGACTCAGGGGGCTTGGGAATTTTAGATATCGTTGGGTTGGCTGACAAGCTGGCAGCAAAATGGCTTATCAAGGCTTGGAGCAATAGGGAGTCCTCTTGGGCTAAATTGTTTGTCAGAAACACGGAAGACCTTACCTTAGTTGGCCTTCCGGGTTGCAAGGACATAGGGATTCTCACGATTTTGTTCTCCCCCCACCCGATGTCCCCTAAAGGCTCTAGCCTCGTGTGTTCTTTATGGAAGAATTGGAACAAGGCCAAACAGTTCATCAAAATCAGTGATGAATGGAAGTGGGCAGCTAGGATAAGACAAAATGAATCTATCTGGTTCCCCATCTGCGGCATTAGGGGGGTGGAGTCTTGGAACCTCCAAACTGCAAAGCGATTATGGAACAAGGGGTTCAAACAGTGGAAAAAACTCTGGAAACAAGAGACCAGCCAGTGGATTAGGTTCGAAGAACTGGATCCGAGACTTAGAGTTACCCTTGAGGAATGGACTCTTCTTCAAAGGAGGTGTTTAGCATGGGACCGCTCAACTACCCGCCTTCTCTGTGGTCAGGATCTTCCTTGCCTGGAGGGCCTCAAATGGAGCAATGGTAAGAAGCTATCCAGAACCCCCAACTTCAAAGAGAACTTAGATGTTCACCACACTCTTAACAAGAGATGGTGCCTTTCTTGGACCAAACTACGGTGGGAACTAAAATTCATGTCTATTTGGCACCCCATAATTGAGGTCAAAAAGTCCGTTTTCATGTGGCAGATCTTGCACAAAGGTATCTGGTCCAATGCAAGGGTTAACAAAATCTGTGGTGTGCCACCATGGTGCAAGTGCTGTCATCGATGCATCAAAGATTTAGTTCACCTGTTCTTCGACTGCCCCAAGTCTCGTGTTATCTGGCGTCACGTGACCCGAGTATTGAGACTCTCGAACCAAATCAATTGGCAACAGGTGATGTTGGGTGAGGCAGTCAGATGCTCATCGAGGCTATGGAATGCCATCAGGGGTGAGACTCTCTAGAAGATTTAGAGGGAGCGATGTGCTGTCAATTTTGACCAAACTCCCAAGGAATGGTCGATCGAGAAATCCTTGTTTCTTCTAGGTAAAAGAATCTCCCGAGTTGAAACCCAAATGGGTCCCACATGAGGGTGATGATGAATTTATCCGCCTCATTTGTAATGCCCTCTAGGCTGCCATATTCCTCCCCTGCATTGTGGGATTTGGGGGGTCCCATGGGCACTAGTCCCATCCACTTATAACTTTTTTTCTTTATTTTAATTAAAAGTCCGGGAGATTAGGCCAAGACCGAACTTCCTTTAATAAAAAAACAAAAAAACAGAGGAGTTGGTTGATCCTGGGCGCTGGCCAAGATGCTCATAGCTTATTCGTGCGGAATGCGAGAGAAAAAAAATCTAGGTGAGAGAAAGCAAGCCGCGAAGACGAAAAGCTGGAGGCAGAGCTTTCCGCGCGCTTTTCTGCAGCTTTTCATTGATTTTCGCCTCCGCTTTTGAGTATCCGTAGCGAGTGGCTTCAAGGGCCTCCACACAATCCGTGGTCCCCAGCCATGAGCATTGAGATCCATCGCCACACGCAGACGATGATCATTGATGACTGGAGCAGAGAGGACGTGAAAGAGAGAGCTGATGCAGCGTGCCATAAATAACGCACAAGCTTTTGGATCAGCAGCATTCGGCTTTATTGTCAGTCCTCCATACTTCCGGGGATGGACGAGGTCCACTAAAGACACGCACGGGAAAACAAAGTTGAAAGGAGGGATCCAGAAAGGTCACACGTGAGTGTGCACTGTGGAGCGTGTTAACAGCGTGCCCACTGCCCTTGCTTCTATTTTTTCTCCTCTGTCTCCCAAGTTCCATCCATTGCTCACGTAAAGAACGGGAACTCTTCTTCACGTGAGGCACTACAAGTCGTGGTGAGTCGCACTCATCCAATGACTGTGCACTTCGAGGTTGCAAATCTCATGCTCGTCCGGCTGGAATGCTCAACTCTCTTGGTTGGGAAAGAGGTTCAACCCCCTGCGCACTCTGCTGAGAGAACATCCTTCAAGAGAAAAAATCAGCCTTTTCGAAAATCTACGAGCCTTCAAGCAAAACTCGTTGAAACTAGTTATTTCATGTGTATTTAGGGCCATTCCTTCCTGCTTTCTATTTTTAGCAACCCCTTGGGCTCTCCATCCTAGTGCCTGTTAGGCGTTCAACCCTTGCTTGTATGGGATTCAAGGAATCCCATGGATGGTTTTCTTTTTCAAAAGGAAGTTCAGCCACTGCCTATTCTTCCAAGCTTGAATAATAGAAGAACAATTGTTATACACTATCTGCCTATTCTTCCAAGCTTGAATAATAGAAGAACAATTGTTATACACTATCTGGGCTTAGTGCCCTTGGGATCCCCTATATCCCACAAGGTAGGGGTAGGGTGGCTCCTAAACTAGTAGGATACCTAAGATTTGATGGGCAACAAACGTTTTACAGAGAATTTAGTGATCTTTTCGTTGCCCTCATGAGCGATCCACTTGCTTTTAATCTTGTTGTTTTCCAAGAGTGATTGATTGAAAAATTCCTCTTTATGTTAGGTAGAAGAATATGTAATTGTAAAAGATCTTCGTCTTCAATGCAACATAGGACAATTGTTTCTCCTAGTAATGCTTGTTTCTAGTTGAATTGCCTTTGTAAGCTCAAAATCTTGGTGAGAGATTCCCAGATCAGATAGCTTCTAAGGCACAAGAAGAAGAGATGGCCAAGGTCCTCTCTACCCCACATGCAATGGTTACACCATTGAGGGGCCCCATAGATTTTGTAAGCTTTGGCATCGGTCTAGATTCCATGATGTAGGATTTGCCACATAAGAACGAATTTTTTTTTCTCAATGAAAGGACACCATAGGTCCCTGCACATAAGTTTCCATCTCATGCTAAACTAGTTCTGACACCACCTCCTGTTAAGGGAAATCTGCAAGTCAAGATGCAAGTGCATCCTAAAGGTTTTATCCAATTTATTACAGTTGATCCATCTTAACCCCCCAATCCAAGGGAGGTCATTCCCGAGTAGCAGACAAGTCTTTGAGTTGTCCCAAGAGTTGATTATGTGTGTGAGAAGGCACTAGTCATCATAGTCAACCCTCCTTACAGGATCTATGTCCTCAAATCTAATCCAATGTTCTCTCCCTTGTTTCCAAAGATGTTTCCACTTGCAAAAACCTTTGTTCCATAGCTTCTTTGCTCTTTGGATGTTCCCCAATTCAACTTGTTTGATTCCTTAATGCGAAACCAAATAGAATCATTTTTCCTAATCTCATTTTCCCATTTCCAATCCTCATTACCCTTGATATACGGTTTTTCCTTGTTCCAACTCTTCCACATGGATCAAATAAGTTCACAGCCTTTAGGAATCATCGGACACTGAGAAAACATCAAGGCGAGTAAATTGAGATCCTTCCACCTAGGGATTCCCTTAAGCATAAGGGAGAATCTGTGTCAAAGAATTATTTTTGCCCATGAAGCTTCCCCATTGTACCACACTTTGATAATCCACTTGGCAACCAATTTATCTGCCATACCTATCACATGCAGACTACCCAATCCATCAGAGTCCTTCTAATCAGCACACAAGGCTCACTTGATTTTGGGCACACCCCTCTTGTTGGGATCGCCAACCTAGATGAAATTTCTAAAACTAATTTTAATCTTTGCTAATTCTTTGTCTTCCGTTCTCAAACATGCAATAAAATAGATAGTAGATGAAATGAGGAAGGCTTTGATTACCATGGCATACCTCGCTAGGTTGATCTGCATGCACTTCTAGTAGGCTAATTTAGTATCCAATTTGGATAGAACCTGATTCCAATGTTGGCCCATTGAAACTTCAAACCCGATTGGAATACCAAGGAGCCAAAAAATATATCCACTGTGTATTTCTTTATATCCCAGCTTGGTCAAGAATTGTGATGAGGGCCCTAAAATGGCCTTAAAAGTAGTTTTGGAGTGGTTTATTTGAGATCCAAATGTGGCGCAAAAAACATTTAGATATTTCCAAAAGGTGTTATAATATTAGGGTCAGTATGCATAAAAGCATTCGTGTCATCAGCGAGGAGTCTCATTAGCATTTGACTTTGACTATGAGGGAGTCGAAGTCCCTGGATCTGACCAAGAAGCATGCCACTTTAGCACAATGGTGAGTACCAATGTGAGGAGATCCACCTCATAATTGTCAATCTGCAGAGATGTGAAGGAGGCATAATGACCATCAAAAAGTGGAGTGCACAAAATGAGTGAGTGAGAAGCACACAAGCATATATACACATACACACACACGTGCACATAAGGTAAGACAAAGAGTGGAAGAATGGAATAGTTTGTTAGAAAGCTCGAAGGAAGCATATAATGTTCAATACTATGCTCATTCTTGTTGGTACATTTGGCGAGCCTTGATGCTTGACCAAATATCAAAGGCTTACTTCACATCTTGAGTATGACTATTCATAAGTCACACATGAACACCTCTTATAAAATCTCTTGAGTTTAACTCAAGATAAATGTAAAAAAGGTAAAGTTTGAGAGAATCTCCTACCATTAAGAGTTGTAATTCACAAAAACTAAGTGGTTGGAATCAAATTACTTAGAAGCCTAAAAGGTAGGATCACTTTTAGGTGACAAATTCAAAATTCAAATTGAGATCACATCTATAAAAGACACTGACTTTTAGTCGTGGGTAGCAAAGCCAGAAGAAGGACACATTGAGCTTCAAGATTGTGGGTACACTAATCTCATACATGTATGAGTAAGCCTACATCATCGTCTTTGTATCATACGTTCATAATATTACACAATTGATTCAGTTTATGCAAGCTATCTCATGTCTACTGTTGTCTACCCCTAAGCTCTTATTTCAGTGAATATGTTTTGAGGACTTCTCTGCATATACTTATCCAATCAATGTGATTCAACATGTTATATGTAGCTTATACCTCGTAGTTCTATGTTGTCAGGTTTCATTTCAATTTGATTAGTACTCTGTGAGATAAGTTCTCTGCAATCTACCTATGTCTGCTCACTGTCATCCTCCTAAAAAGTCGAGATTACACCCCTAACTTCTTAATATGATTTCTCAGCATATAATCATCCTAAATTAGTGAAATAACTCCTTATAGAAAGCTTAGGACTCGAATTAGATATGTCTAAAAGCTCTCAGGTCAATTTGTAATCAGTGAGTGAGCACTGAGTGAAATACTGAGCAGGTCCAAGTCCAAAAATAACAAGTTTTGGCAACTCTTCAACCTTGGAAGTAGTCTATTTTGACATAAATATTTGAAGGTGATGCTCCAAAGTACATTATGGTTTCAAATGCATATTTTGGAAGCTAAAGGTGTCTACTACGATACTCTGAAGCTACATTGGTAGGTGTAGAGCATGATTTGTGCAGCACCACCTCACCTCACAGTGGTATCAGAGCTATCATCAACTCAACATCGGAGATGGATTCCCATCATCACTTGACAAATTGGATCGAGGTAATTATTCTGCTTGGTCTATTAGAATGGAAACATATTTACAAGGTAGAAATCTCTATGGTTACATATCTAGAGATGAATCAATGCCAATACTCAAAAGCAAGGGGCAACCCACTCAAGAAGAACATGAAAGGTTATCAACATGGTGCTCAAAGGATGCCTTGGCCAGGTCATATGTTCTCAACTTAGTTTTTGATTTCTTACTTCCACACATTAGGAATTGTACAACATCACAAGAAACCTGGAATGCACTTGAAGCATTCTTCTCTTCAAGCACTAGAGCAAGAAAGAATCAACTGTGGATGGAATTCAGAACACTCAAAAAGATGCTCAAACAGAATGTGTCTGATTATGTCACTAAAATGAAGGACCTAGCTGATCAACTTGGAATCATTGGAGAAGTCATTGATGAGGATCAAATTGTGAGACAAGTGATCAATGGAACCAAGGTAGATGAAAAGTGGGAAGCATTCACCACTGCAATGGATCTATACATGGACATGCAGGTACCTAAGTTCAATACTCTAATGGGACAACTATTCACTCATGAAGCCAAGCTTGTGAAGAACAATGACAACTTAAAAGGTAATCAATCCTCTACCCTATACACTGATAAGAACAAGAGTAAGGATAATAAAGGTAAAGGCAAGAAATCTGATGATGAAGCTAGTACCTCCCAATCTAACTTTGTAGGAAGAGGTAGAGGTACAAAAGGAAGAGGCAGAAGAGGTAGACAAGGCAGGGGGAGATTCCAAAGCACCTCTCCATGTGCCATATGTGGATTTACTAACCACACAACTGAGAATTGTTTCAAGAACCCTAGAAATCAGAGAGGAAGAGGCTTCAATAGCGGAAGCTATGGAAGAGGAAGATCAAAAAATTTCAACAACTACAATAACCCAGGAGGCTATAGAGGAAGATGAGACTACAACAATTACATTGAAGAGCAGACACAAGAAGACTCACTTTTATTGATGAACATGACCATGAGGCAAGGCAAAGCAGATGAGCATGTGTTCTATATAGATTATGGTTGTTCAAATCATGTAGCACAAAATGTGGCATTGCTATCTGACTTGGAGGATCCAAGGAACAAGCATGAGGTACAAACATGAGATAACAAGAGGCATTTAGTTGAAAAGATTGGGAATGTGAAGACCTTAGATGGAAATATGAATCTACTCAATAAGCTAAGGTTTACAAGAAATAGAGCATTTGTTGAAGGTCCTCAACAAGGGTTCAAGAGGATAGACAAAGGAGAAAAGACAGGTAGACTCTTTACATTTGAGATACAAGATACTAGAAATATAGCACTTTTCAATTATGGAGGACAAACCTTATCAGAATTAGAAATGTGGCACAAAAGATTAGCTCACATAGAGAAAGAAGTTTAAAGCAAATATACAGGGATCAGAGTGTGCTTGGATTGCCAAACATATCCAAGCAATATATGATGTATAAATGTAGTGCATGTCAATTTGGGAAATCTCATAGACAACCATTTATGAAGAAAGGTTACATTCATGGTGATCTATTAGAGCTAGTCCACATAGATGTTTGGGGACCTATCAAAGACCCTTCAATTTCAGGATCTAGGTACTATGTATCATTCATTGATGATTGTAGCAGATGGAATATACTTTATTTTATGAAGCACAAGGATGGTGTTCGATTGTTTCAAAAAATATCTTGCTCTTGTTGAAAATCAAATAGGGAAAACATTGAAAAGGCTAAGGTTAGTGGAGGGGGAGAGCACTTCTCCCATGAGTTTGATGCATATCTCAAGATAGAGGCATCAAAAGAGAAATTACCACCAAGTATACTCTAGAACAAAATGGAGTAGCAGAAAGGAGGAATAGGACCATTGTGGAGGCAACAATATCCATGATTAATGAGAAAAAATTGCCCAACTACCTATGGGTAGAGGCTCTGTCTATAGCCATCCATCACATCAACAGACTCCCATCTAAAGCATTGGATGGGATGAAACCATATGAAGCTTGGAATGGTAGAAGGTCTAGCCTAGATCATTGCAAAATCTTTGTTTGCAGCTTATGCACATGTTCCGTCACAAATTAGAGGTAAAATGGATCCTAAGGCAAAGAAATGTGTGTTCATAGGATATGATCTTAATAAAAAAGGGTACAGGTTGTATAATCCAAGTACTAAAGGCTTTATTGTTAGTAGAGATGTTGTCTTTGATGAAAACAACTCGTGGTTTGAAGATGATTGCAGAAAAGTCAAACTACCTTATGACCTATAAGAAGACTTTCCTACAATTCAAAAGGCAAATGATCAGCATCATGAAGATTCAAGTGACTCTGATGATGATCAAAAGACACCAAGAAGGAACTTCAAGGTATGGAGCAACAAAGGTAAAGAGAAGATGTAGGACTTGAGGGATATTGCAGAATCCTCTCAACAAACGATAAGGAGATCAACTAGGGAAAAGAAGAAGCTAGAAAGGTATGGATATGACACCTCTCTAGTTACTAAACACTCAATCTATATTTCTCACGATATCAACTCAAAAGAACCATCAACCTTTGAAGAAGCAAACAAGAAATCAGAATGGAAGGAAGCAATGGAGGAAGAGATACAAGCACTTCAGGAGAATCGAACTTGGGACCTAGTTCCCAAGAACAAATCCATGAAGATCATTGGATCTAGATGGATTTATAAGGTAAAAAAGAATTCTAATGGATCAATAAATAGGTACAAAGTAAGACCTGTGGCTAAAGGGTTTGCTCAAACCCAAGGGATTGATTATGAGGAGACCTTCTCTGCTGTGGGAAAGATGCCAAAAATCAGAGTTCTCATAAGTATAACTACTTCAAGGAATTGGAACATTTATCAATTGGACGTGAAAAATTCATTCTTAAATGGTTGTATTTCAGGGGAGGTGTACATGGCACAACCTCCTGGATTTGTTGATAATGTACATCTTGAGTATGTGTGCAAACTTGGAAAGCTATCTATGGTCTCAAGCAACCTCCTAGAGCTTGGAACCGTAGATTGGTTGCATTCTTGCAGGACAAAGGATTCAAGATGAGCAAGGCTGATTCTTCACTCTTCATTAAGAAGAATAACTATGAAGTTATATATCTATGTCTGTATGTAGATGATATTATTCTTACGGGTAATGATGTAGATGGAATCAAGAAGATCAAAGCCCAAATGAAGGAAGAATTCAAGATAACTGATCTTGGATTTCTCACTTACTTTCTTGGATTAGAAGTTGTCTATAGAAGTAAAGGGATCTTCCTTACTCAATCACAACTTAAGTGCTCATGAAGGGGAACCTATTGAAGACATTACAAGCTATCAAAATCTAGTTGGTAGCTTGAATTATGCAACCCTAACTAGGGTTGATATCTGCTATGGAGTAAGTGTGCTTAGCCAATTTATGCACACTCCGAGGAAACCTCACATGGATGCAACCAAAAGGATATTGAAGTATCTCAAGGGAACAATTAATGAAGGCATGTATTATCCTTATACATCTGATTTAAGTGTAAAGCTATTCATTGATGCAGATTGGGCAAGATCAAAAGATGATAGAAGAAGTACATCTAGATATCTATCCTTTGCAGGTACAAAGCTCATTTCTTGGTCTTCCAAGAAACAACCTACAGTAGCACTCTCTTCAACTGAAGTTGAATGCAGAGGATTGGCAAATGCAACTCAAGAGGCAATGTGGATCAAGAACCTATATACAGATTTAGGGTTAGACTTTGGCACTCCATATATATTTGGAGACAACATGAGTTCTTTGCACTTAGCTGCTAATCCTATCTTTCATGCCAGGGCTAAGCATATAGAATTCCATTACCACTTTGTTAGAGAAAAGATTGCAAGCAAAGAGATACAATTGTCTTATGTATCTACATAGATGCAATGTGCAGACATGATGACCAAAGCACTTGATGGACGCAAACTGAACAGGTTCAAATCAATGATTACAATGTAGGAGATATCTATGGAATGAAGACTCAAGCATCTTAGGCTTGAGGGGGAGCTTTTGGTACATTTGGCAAGCCTTGATGCTTGACCAAATATCAAAGGCTTACTTCACATCTTGAGTATGACTATTCATAAGTCACACATGAACACCTCTTATAAAATCTCTTGAGTTTAACTCAAAATAAATGTAAAAAAGGTAAAGCTTGAGAGAATATCGTACCATTACAAGTTGTAAGTCACAACAACTAAGTGGTTGGAATCAAATTAATTAGAAGCCTAAAAGCTAGGGTTACTTTTAGGTGGCACATTCAAAATTCAAATTGAGATCACATCTATAAAAGACACTGATTTTTAGTCATGGGTAGTAGAGCCAAAAGAAGGACACATTGAGCTTCAAGATTGTAGGCACACTAAGCCCACACATGTATAGTCGCTAAATGTCTACACAATAAAGCTATGTTGCACTTGATTTTTTTATTATGTCCCATTTGTGACCATAGAAAGTCGTCTACTTCCTTACCTACTTCTTGGAGCTTGGACTCAGCTTCTGTGTGGGACTGTTGTAAGAGCTGTTATTGATGTTGAAGCTCTATGATGTCCTTTTTGAGGGCAAACACTTGTGCTTGCAATTGAATTGATTGTTCTTGAAGTGTTTGATTGCATTCTTCTATCATCTGATACTCGCCTCTCAATTGAGTGGCACAATGAATCATCATTTCTAATGCATGATTAAATTGCATGGATGTAATGGGTATATGTGGTAATGCAGAGGGGGGGGGGTGTTGGGAAATGGGGATGTGGTTAGTGGATGTCGTGCCTACTATTGTGATAGTCGATGATGTGAGTGATATGGGGATGGGAATTGGTGAAATAGTGGTCGTTAGGGAGGGTGTCGTGTGTGGTGATATGTCCATGGGATTGGATGTGCAAGTGTGTGAGGTGTTTACCATAAAAATAGGTATGGTAGGTGTTGTATTTATGGTGGGTGTGAATAAAGGAGTGCTCATGATAGGTAAGTGACCTTTGAATGGTGTAGGAACTTGGAGCATTGTATGTACAAAAGACAGAGAAATTGAGGAAGGATAGTTTTTGGCACTTGGGATAGGAGTAGAGAGGAAGTTATAGACCATGGGTGGGAAGTTGTGTAACTAATAGGGGATAGTGTGAATGTAGATTGTGTTGTGGGGAGTGGAAATCCTAGAAATGTCTCTAGTGTTGGTTGAACAATGATGACTTGGTAGGTGCCAGGTTGACCTATTATTGGTTCTAAGATTTGTCTGGTGGATATGGTGGTAAACAATGGGTTGAGGAAGGATGAGAAAAATGAGGAGTGGGACATCGGTTCATGGAAGGTGAATTCAAGTTGTTCTATGGTAATGATTGTAGTGAGTTATGTAGGGTAAAGAAGAGATAAGGGGCAAATAAAACAATGTTGTCTTTGATGAGAGGAATGGTGTCAACATCTATCCTCAAGCTTCGGCCTTTCGCCCCACAAGCGTGCGAACGCTTTTTCAATAACTGGCTCATAACGGTGATGTTGTGGTGGTTGGGGAGCTAACCTGAATGTGAATAGTTTTACCTAGTCTGGAGCATCTAACCTTCTTTGATCATATTGCACTAGAGCAGGTTGCATCATTGTGCGAATAGCCCTGATAATGCCACATGTTTCTACTAGTAGGTTGAATGACTCTATGAACTAGGGTCCAACATCTTCTTCTACTAGCATTTGATTGACTAGTACTTGACTTGCCTATCATGAGAGCCTACTTCTCTCTTGTTCTTTTGTTCTAGTATCATACAATCTTTGGAGTATTGTTGAGTAGGCCGGAGCTTCAGTTTCCTCCTCCTCAGATTCATGTTCCGATTCCTCTTGGCCTTCTTGTGTTCCTTGTTGTGTTTGTTCTTCATCTTCTTCCCAGTCTACATGATGCTCTCCTCTTGAGTGTCCAAACATTTGTGTGGAGGTGCCAAGACCCTTTGTATCTGAAAAGAACTCGACATCCAAAGGTTGAATGTTCTATAAGAAAGAATCAAAGTCAAATGTTTCCACCTATTGGATATCTACGGTGGAGGTGAATTCAAACTTTGATGGAAGAGGTGGAGCAAAAGGTGCTGCTTGTGTAGTTCCTTCGAAACCTGACCTGGGAATTCGAATAGTGAATGGTGGCATTGTGCCCTCTCCTATTGTTTTCTTAAAGGAGCACTGAAATATTCTACCAACCCTACGAGTTGCCAAAGGACTTGGAGTTTGGGGGTGTTTTAGATTTGCTCGAACTTGCAGTTTGATTCCTTGACATACACAACATCTCCTAATTGCCACAACATCCCATTAAACGGATAAGAATGTCCACAAACGTTATATTTTAGTTCTATAGGTGGATCTTGAATAGGCATTTAAGGGATCCGATGGAATTCTAATGGTTGCTCAATTGGTGGCACTTCAACAGGCAAGTTTTCCATATCAACTATTGGTTGAGTAGTCCTTTCTGTGAATTGGTGCATGTTGTATCGGCCATGATTCTAATGGTAATTGATTATTGCGTATCTTCTAGAAGAAGAAGAAGATCACATTATTATTGCAAGAGAGAAGCGATGAAACCTTGTCCCTCTTGCAATACCAACATGACATGTGTGTGAGTTAGTTGTTAGTCGAGTGTCTCCTAGTGAATGTGTGTGGAAGTTAGAGGTTTAGTTGACCTCCTAGATGCATACTCTAGGTGTGCAGTGAACTCCATTTGTTCAAGCATATTTACAGAGTTTGGATCAAGGGTTTAGTGCACGATTTGAATATCCATATTTTCCTAATGGGATGACATGTCTTGTCATGGATGACTTTTAGAGGTGTACAAGGTAATTCTACCCAGACTTGGGGTGTTTTAGCCACCCATTTCCAAGTACTCCTAAGTGAGGGTGCATGTGGCTGTGTTGTGATGGTGTGTGTCAGCTTCAGTGTTGATGGGGTGACTGCATGTGATCAGTGCTTCAAATCTAGGGCTTTGTGTGTGGCACTTTGAGCATATAATCAGGTCTTAGGTAGCTAAATTTTTCTAGCATGAGGGATTGCCTTCATTGACTGCTTTGGTATCCAAATAGTAATATTCCACCCTGGTTGACTATTGGAAGATTCCATGGTAGTAGTCATTGAGTGTGTTGTATCTTTGGTGCATCTTTGGGGTATTGTTGTCAGAGTAAGGGATTGCTCATGCTTGTGCACCCATATCTATGTCATTATCTGAGTCACCTTGTCTTGAGTCTTCTTTTGACTAGATGAGAGGGTTCTCTACTTGCTTCCTCTATCTCTGGGATTCTTCTATTTGTGGTATTGCCATCAATTTTGGAAGAGAAGGAAGTTCTGTTGGGTTTCCAAATTTGTTAATGAGAACATCATTCTTTTGCATCACAAAGCTCTAGACAAGAATAACATATTTACCACCATATGTGCTCCGAGAAGGACCAGGACTTGGTGTCTTTCCTAGTTCTTGGGTGCTCAATTTGCTAATTCAACTATGATGCATTGTTAATTTACCTAGACGTGAAGAAGTCCACTTCTTAGGTTCAGGCTGATTGCATGGTCATAGATCTAGTCTTGACCCAAGACAAGAGGTTCCATAAGATCCTCATCCTCACACACTAGCATTTTGACTATCATTGGAACATCTTGAAGGTAGATGGGAAGCTCCACCTCTCCCATGCAAGGGGTTTTCGCACCTCTTAATCTTATGAGATATGCCTTTATAGGATTCATACTTAATTGCAAATCTTGATAGTGAGAAAGTCTAACTACACATTTGGTTGCACCTAAGTCAATCAAGGCTCTTACAACCTTGCAGTCTTTCCTTGTCCTACCTGTAGGATCACAAAAGAATGTCGATCAATTATTCAAGGGGAAATTAATCCTAAGGCTTCGTACATGGCCATGGGATATCTAGGATCTTCACGAGCATCTAGCATAGGTTGATCTCTACTCTATATTCTCAATTTCATTTGTCGAACGCATTCTAGGGCTTCTCTATGAGCCTCTTCTCTAATCCATTTTTCTTCTCTTTTGTATTTCTTGGCTGCATTGAGACAATTTAGCATTTCTTCTGTAATGGTTTCTTGATATAATTTTACCCTCCATCCACTGATGTAACTAGGTAGAATGTTAACCTCTAGGGTAGCGAACTGGACTGCTCCACTTGTTGAGATCCTGTTGATGACCATAGGTCCATAACCACGCTTCTCCAACTTCCATGCATGTTACTTCAATGTGTATACCAAGGCTAAATCTCTCACTTTCAATCCCTTATCCTTCGCATGGGCATCAAAGTATGCCTTTTGTCTCTTCTTGGCACCGTATATTTTCTACAATTGCTCTTAATCTTGTTTCACCTAATGATTCAAGATCAAAGATCCTAGAAGAGAGCTCGTGGCCACTCCATTAATGCTCTTGCACTACTTTTAAAGTGGGTATCAAGAAATCTAAGAGCAACACTACATTCATACCAAATATCATTTGAAATGGGGTGGCATTGAATACCGCTTTATAGGTAAATCTGTATGCCCAAACAGTATGATGTAACTATTTGTCCCAATCAGAATGTTTATTATTCACCAACTTAGTTAGCACAATGCATAAAATCTTATTTGTGCTTTCTACTTGTTCATTTGCGTGTGGGTGGAATGGATTTGACTTATTGTGAATGACCATGGATTCTTGGAGCAAGTATTCAGTGACCTCGTTTGAGAAAGGAGTACCACAATCACTGACCAATTCTATGTGCAAACTATGAGGAGATGAAATGTTGATTCTAGAGATGAGGTGGCGCTCTAAGAAACCTACTCTACACCTATCAATAAACCTTCATATATGCTTAGTATCCTTCCTTAGCTTCATAATGGTGCATATAAAACCACCAAGTCCTTTGGAGCATCACTCTCAAATGTTTGCATCAAAACAGATAACTTCTATATGCAAGAAATGTGAATAACTTTCTATTTTCAAAAGAAAAGCTCTTAGTAATATGCTCAGAGCTCACAACTAGTATGAATTGACTAGAGAGCTTTTGCATACACCTAACTTAAGTGTAAAGATAACTAAGGCAAATTATTTCATGAATTCAGCTGCACCATACAAGGATAAATGAATTTAGCAAGCGAGATATACTAGATCAAACTTGATGAAATTTGATATGTAGATACTAGACTGTACAACCTAACTAATTCAAGATAATTCATAGAAAAAGTGAGTACACATAGAGAAATTGATTTCACAAGTTCACTATAATGATGAAGATGTTGGAGTAGGTAGTAGATAGAGATTTACTCAAGGAAATATATCAAAGTATGAATGTTATTACACATATGATACAGAGCAAGTGTAGTGGACTACACATAGATGAAATGAGCTGAATGCTCAATGATGTTGCTTAAATCCTCTCAAACGTGCTTTGCTATCCTGCGACTAAAATCATGTGTATTTATACACATTGTGAATTTGAATTTTGAATCTTCTCACCTAAAAGTGATCCTAGACTTTAGGGATGGACTTGATTTGATTCCTCCTACCCAATGAGTCATGGGTTTAGCCTCCTAAATTCATGAGTTTCTTTCTTCTTTTGACATTCACCTTTAACCAAGATAAATATAATGAAGTTGATAAGTATAAGTTCATATGTATGTCTTTATGGGATGAGACAAATATATTTCTAGTCATTAATGCTTAGCAAAAAACTTAGTCTTGCTAAATGTACCTATAACTTACCCTCAAGCCTAAAATGCTTCCGAATTGATCCTTCAAAAATTCCTTTAATCCAATCAATGATTTAAATCTGTTTAATTTGCTTCCATCCAAGGCCTTTGTCATCATATCTACACATTGTTGACGAGTTGATACATTAAGGGAAAAAATGAGCCCTCTTTGGGCATATTATAATAAGAACTGATTTTTGATCCACCAATGAGAGGAGAGCAATGGCCACAGTCTAGTTTCTTAATCCACTAGACTAGGACTAGGTTTCCCTTGGTTTCTTCTAGTCAAAACCTTTAAAACCACCATGAATTTGTGGGTTTCATCAAGAGAGTGTTTTTTATTTTGAAAGTTTTTTATCTCAACCATTGGATGATCCAAAATATCAAAGGATTGTTATTGTTTTGTAAAAGTCAAGGCAGAAAGGATTATAGACCCTTGGATAAAATAAAAATCAATGGCTCCAATTGAATACTAAAATAATTTGCACCTATGCATAGCAGTCATTATATTTTGGTGTTGATCGAAGGGATGAGGATGCTCCAACCTTTGGAAAAGTGCCTTCATTTGTATGCCCTTGGATCAACCCAATATCTAAGGGCTCTACAGTAAACTTCATGGTGAACTGCGCCAATTGACGTGGCCCCTTAGATGCATAGATGATCGAATGACTTTCATTCAGCCCAAATTCATGCTCAACTTGAATCACGATTTGCCTTTAGATCTTTTTGGATCTTATGGCCCCAGATTCATTCACATTTTGTTATCAGCCCCATTTCCAGTTTGCCATCAGATCTTTTTGAATCTAGCAGTGCACGATGACTGTCGATTCACATCCTCTCTCTATTGTGATTTTATGATCTCTTCATGCAATGATTACGTATCTTCCATCTCTTCAAATCCTTGCCATACATATGAAATATCTAATGGTTGAGATCAATTTTGACTCAACACCCACTTTAGGTCTATTTTTCTTCTATATTTTATAGGTGAAAACCACTAGTGGTATTGTTTATCATCTTAATCCATCATAATTTGAATTTTAATCCCTAAAAATTAGGGATCCTTACAAGGCCCATCTAGGGTTCACTTTTTTCTCTAATGATATATGAGACTTGAACCTCTTAGCTCATAATCTTCTCTCTAACATAATGGTAGTGAACTTCTATATGTTTAGTTATGGCATGCTAGATTGGGTTAGCAACAATATGTAATGATCTAATATTATCTCCAAATATATGTGGAGTGGAAGTGTTCAATCCTAAATTAGAATATAGGGTTCTAACCCACATAGCTTCTTCTATAGCATTTGTAAGTCCTCTATACTCATATTTTATTGATGATAGAGAAACTATGGGTTGCTTCTTAAAAGACCATGAGGTCAATTTTGTACCTAAAAAAGTAATGTATTCAGAGGTGCTTCTCCTATGATCTTTAGAGCCTACTGAATCTACATCAGAGAAGAGTTTAACATCTATATCAGATATATATGGATAGTATACTCCTTCATTGATTGTGCCCTTCACTTTTTTTTTTAAGATTCTCTTGGATGCTTCCATGTGAGGCTTCCTTGGAGTTTGCATGAATTGACTGAAAACACTTACTCCATAACAAATATCTACTGTAGTTAATGTAACATAATTTAGGCTTCCAACTAGACTCTGATAACTAGTTACATCTTCAATTAGCTCACCTTCATGAGCATTTAACTTCAAATTTACCTCCATGGGAGTACCTGCAATCTTTGTATTTTCCATTTTGAGTTTAGGGAGCATATCTCTAATTTATTTCCTTTGTGTGAGGAACATACCTTTCTCTGTATATACTACTTCCATGCCTATGAACTATGTGAGCAAACCAAGATCACTGATCTTCAACTCTTCCTTCATTTGAGCTTTTTAATCTTTTTGATTCCTTCTGCATCATTTCCTATAATGATTATATCATCAACACATACACATAGGTATATGACCTTTGAGTTATTCCTCTTAATGAAGAGGGAAGGATCTAGTTTGCTTACATTCAAACCTTTATCTTGTAAGTAAGTAACATCTATGGCTCCAAGCTCTAGGAGCTTACTTCAAGCCATACAATGCTCTTCTCAACTTGCACACATGTTTAGGGTATGATTGATCTTCAAAACCAAGAGGTTGAGCCATAAATACTTCCTCTAATACCCAATCATTCAAAAAAATATTTTTGACATCCATTCGATATATCTTCAAATTCTTGGAAGATGCAACACTCATGAGTACTCTAATAGTAGGCATTTTTGCAACATGTGAAAATGTTTCTTCATAGTCAATACCTTGAGTTTGTGAAAACCCCTTGGACACAAGCCTTGCTTTGTAATTGTTAATTGAACCATCATAATTATTCTTTACTTTATATATCCACCTTGAAACAATGATTTTCATAGATGAAGTCTTGCGTACCAACTCCCAAATCTAATTCTCTTGTAAAGCTTCTATTTCTTATTCCATGCCACTTTTCCACTTTGGGTTCTTCTTGGATTCTTCATAGGTAGAAGGCTCTTTAGAGTTTGAGCCATGTGCTATATATATTGAATGTTTAGTCACCAAAGAAGTATCCTCTCCATATCTTTCTGGCTTCCTTTTGTCTGTAGACCTTCTTATAGTTTGTTGAGATGACTTTGTCACATCTCTCAAGTCTTGCACTTTGGATTTGCCTCTCGAGTTCCAAGAATTGATTTCACTTCTAGGAGTCTTGTGATCATCATTAGAATCACTTGATGCTTCAAATGTATGCTCATTCTTGTTTGATAATGATGGAAAGCCTTCCTCTAGATCATAGGGAAGTTTTTTTCCTACAATCATCTTCAAACCAATATAGCCTATAAACTTTCCGATTAAGGTCATTGCAATGAAGATGCATTTCTCTACCTTTGGATCCAATATGCTTATGATTTGTGAACAATGGGTGCATATGCTATGCACCCAAAGATTCTGCAATGGTCAAGGCTAAGTTTTCTTCCATTGCATGCTTCATATGGTGTCATGCCATCCAATGCTTTTGATGGGAGTCTATTGATCAAGTATGTGCTGTAGATATAGCCTCTCCCCATAAGTAGTTGGGTAATTTCTTCTCATCTAGCATTGACCTTGCAGCCTCCACAATTGTTCTATTTCTTGTCTTTGCCACTCCATTTTGTTCAGGTGTATACCTGGTAGTGATTTCTTTCTTAATTCCTCTCTCTTGGAGAAATATTCTGCCCCTCCATCTGACCTCAGTCTCTTCAATGTTTTACCTATTCGATTTTCTATAAGAGCTAGATATTTCTTAAAGCATGAAAACACCTCATCCTTATGCTTCATAAAGTACATTATGGTCCATCTGATATAGTCATCAATAAATGACACATAGTACATAGATCCAAAAATTGAAGGCTGCATGCTTGGTCACTGTACATCAGTATGGACTAGCACCAATAGATCTCCATGAATGTATCCTTTCTTTGTGAATGGTTGCCTATGTGACTTATCAAATTGATAATCATTACATTTATAGATCATGTGTTGTTTGGATATATTTGGTGGACCAAGTACACTCTGATCCTTATTGATTTGCTTGAGATATCTCTCACATATATGAGCTAATCTTTTGTGCCAGATTTCCAACTCTGATATAGTTTGACTACCATAGATGAATAAGGCAATATTTCTAGTATTGTAGTGTTTGTATAAATAATCCACTTGATTTTTCTCCTCTTTCTATCCTCTTGAATCCCTGATGTGGAACTTCATCTCAAAGGCACTTTGAGTTTAGGTTTCTTTTATGCCAAAGATATTCGGTAATGCTTGCATGCTTTTACAAATAGTGATTGGGCTGGTTGTTATGATAGTCACATGTCCACTAGTGGTAATTTCTTTTTTGTTGGAGACTCATGCATATCTTAGTTGAGTAAGAAGCAATTTATAATGCCGACATCGAGTTGTGAAGATGAGTAGAGGGAAATTTTCATAGCTATAGTAGTGTTTATGGTTGAGATTTCTATTGATGGATCTTTGCATGGAGATTGATGCTGCCATGCATATTCTCATAGATAGTTTGAGTGCATTGGTTGTTGCACAAAACCCAATGTTTCATGAATAGATCAAGCATACTGAGGTGCATTTTCACTATCTAAGAGAGAACCTTCATGTTGGAGATATTGATTTGGTATACACTCTACAAAGAGTATGTGTATACTAGCCAACAATGGAAGCAGATGTCCATGGGATGTGCAACGAATGCCCAATCTATAGTGTTAGACCACCAATGGAACATGCCACTCTATATCAAATATCCTAAGTATCAAATTGGAGCCAACCTTTAGTAGCATTTTTGAGCACAAAAACATTCCCTCAATAGATGACATTGGCCAGACAAAACACCTTAGAATAGGGAGCACTAGATCATGCATGCATTGGGGATAACTTATATAGACAAGCAAGAGATCGATACCTAAGATTGTGTGTCCATCAAAGTGAATATCTCAAGATCTCCAGAATCACTTACTAGTTCTATAGGCAACCCATATCTTGTGAATACATTTTTAAAGAGGAATGTAGTTGTTGTTTGTGCATAATTCTTCCTAGATTCTTTCACTTCTAACCATTTGGTAAGATAATCAGTTGCTACGATGATATATTCAACACCAGAACCCTTTGCTAGGGGATTAATAGGACCTACAAAGTCCATTCTTCACACCTCATCTCATCCTTACAAATAGGATATTGAGTTTTTTGACATGTCACACCTCTTCACATGGGTCTTAGTGCCATCTCACCCTTATGAATAGGATATTGTGTTTTTTGACATGTGTCACACCTCTTCGCATAGGTATGTTCATCCATCTCAAGGTTGCCACAAACCTAGAAATAAAATGGCTTTGATCACTTGATCAGGTCCAAAGTGTCCTCCTACAACACCTTCATGTGCACTCTCTAAGATCTTCAAGTATTCACTCTCATATACACATATTCTATATACATTATCTCTAATAAGTGTATAGTCTTGAGCATCCTTCTCTAGACTTGCCGTGCTAGAGTCATATCTACAGGCAATTTCTTTTTCCTCACAACATCAACCAATGGATCACTCCAATCTCGTATTAATGACACTTGATAAAATGTAGCATGTTCAATAGGTCATCTGTTAATACAAGTTGGGCAATCCTTGAACAACCTATGGATGCGTGCTTCCATCCTTGGCCAATATGCACCTAATCATTTCAGAGTTTATATTCTTCTATGTCTCGAGTTGTGTTTTACTAGTGCACCTACATGTGATAATTGCAACCACTTAGAGTGCTCTTCCTCTTCCACACAACAAGCTTTGATTCCTTGATCATTTTGCTTGTATAATCTTCTTGCTAGTATATGGTATCTTTGAGATTTAACAATACCCTCATCTTTTGTATCATTGGATTCTTAGGTCCAAATGTAAGAATAGGCACTAGGGTTTTAGCCCAATCAAGCACTACTTTAAAGTTGAACAAATAAGCACCACTACGTTTTTATGATACTCCTTGAGGTGATTCTCATGAAGTAATTAGTCTACAAAGGTGATATCTGACTTGGGGGGATTCTTGCCTTTCCTTACAACTACTTCGAAATCATATTTCATTAGTAAAAGAAACCATCTTACTAATCTGCCTCTATTGCAAAGTTTGTTCATTGGGTAGAGTAATGTTTGGTGGTTTGTAAAGAATTTAAACTTATTGGAAAGAAAATAGTGTTTAAAATTCTCAATTGCATATACCATGCATAATCCTTCTCGTTCTATGGTTTTACAGTTCTCTCTATCGCATTTAATTGCCTATTTGCATAAACGATGGGAAGGTCAATCATCTCTTCACCTTTCAATTGTGCTAGCACACATCCAAGGGCAAAATTGGAAGCATCCATGTGAACATGGAATGGCTTATTACAATCTGGTGTTGTCAAGATCACGACTAAGCATGGTCCTTGTTTCAACTCACTAAAGTATGTCCCACATTTGTCACTCCACTCACAATTAGTCAAAAAATTGTATAGAGGCTTGCAATTATGGCATACATGTGGATAAAGCATCAATATTATCCACAATGATCCATGAAAGCTTGTACTATTCGGACACTCTTTAGTCTAGCTAACTCCATGATGGCTCTTACCTTATCTTCAGCTATTCAAATCCCATTCTTTGACAATATATGACCTAAAATCTTGCCTTTCTTGACCATGAAAACACGTTTTACTAGGTTCAAATAGACCTGATATTCCCAACATCTTTCAAAGATCTATCTGAGCTTTGGAATGTGTGTTTGTGATATGTGGAAATTAGTGCATAGATCATCCACATACACCTCTAAGTTCTTCCTCAAGAAGTCCTTAAACACATGACACATCAGCCTTTGAAATGTACTAGATGCATTAGTGAGCCCAAATGGCATCACACAAAATGCGAGTATACCCCATTCTCTGGAAAAAGTCATCTTATGTTGATCTTTTGGTGAAATGGCAACCTGATTGTAACCTGAAAATCCATGTAGGAAGTTGTAAATTTTCTTACCCCCTACTTGTTCTAACAAGTGTTTAGTGATAGGAAGCCGATAACTATTTCTTATGGTCGTGGTGTTAATTTTCTTCAAGTTAATGCACACACACACAAACATACACACACATTTCCATTCTTTTTGGGCACTACCATGATGGGGGATACACATTCAATATGCTCAATTTCATAGATGAATCGTGCTTGTATCAAACGATCTATTTCTTTTTCTATCTTGGTTGCATAATTATTATTATAAGTGTAAGGATTTTGCTTGGTTGGCTTGGCTTCTAAAGTCATTGAAATCCTATGAGAATAGATATATGGATCTATTCCTTTTAGGTCCTTATAGTTCCAAGTGAACACATCTCTATACTCTCAAAAACTTGATTAACTCTCATTCTTCTTCTTCACTCAATTCATGTCCTATGTGAGTACATATTTCTTCACCATCTTTGATTGTTACTATTATATTCTTAGTTTTCTCCGTATTATCATATGCTTCTCGTTCAAGAGTTTCTCATCTAGGCATTCTCATAATAACTTTTCCATCCTCTATCTCATATTTCTTGAGATTATATGGCACTTCAAACAATGATTATTCTTCTACCTATGGGGGTAATTTCTTCTTTCTATTCTTCTTCTCACTCTTGTCATCTTTTGGTATAGTTAACTTCTTCTCACGTTTACATCCCTCTTGTTCTTGTGTGCTAGCATCTACTAAATAAAGGTACACTTCCTAAGCATAAAATGTTTCTATGAGGATGGATTCATTGTCCTCATCACTAACTTTGGTTAGTATAGTTGTACTAAGCACACACTCTTTTATGACTCGATAAAAAATGAGAGATTCTATCATAAATACTAAGATGTCATAGCCATCTTCATCACAATGGGGTATCTAATGTTCCTCATTTATCGTTATGTTCATGGTGGCTAAACTTTCAACCCAACCATAGGGTTCAAACTCTTCATTCGAAAATACCATAGGTGCATAGGCTGGGTCTTGAATAGATCTTGGTCTCCATTTGCACCTAAATTTATAGCTTAGAATCTCTTCTCTTCTTCCACTACAACTTTACGCATACATAACTGCATGTCTTCATGCAACCATGAAGAATTCAATTGTATTGAATGCACTGATTCTATCTCATCAATTGTTCTATATACAAGGTGCCATTGGAGGAGTGGTACATCTCTATCATAGTTTCTTTGAGATTGACTTTAGTGGTGACCCCTAAATGCTATTGGTACAAAGAATTGGTTCCTCAATCCTCCACTATCTATGATTGCCTCATGAATGGCCTTCCTAAAATCGTCTCATAGAGATGATGCCTCTCAAAATCACATATAGAAAATGTGTGTTTGAACTCTACACCACAAGTAGTGAGAAATTTCTTCTAGCCATCCTAGGGATCTCTCGATATCTCCATCTACCATTTGCAATTTCATCCTTGTTGGATTTGGAGCTAACTTACCCCAATGTTTCTACAAGGAAGTGGTGGCAATAGCTACTGCTGCTCTTGAATTTAAACTAGCTTCTTTTGTATAACCTTGATAGGGAGATAAGTATCTCCTTCAATCATATCTCCCAGCTTGTCTATAATTATCTCAAGTGTCATCTTTTGAGAGCCTACTTGAGAGTGTGAATTAGCTACTTGTGGAAGTTGTTTTGATACATGCTTCCACAACTCACGTTTAATTTTAGGTAGCTCCTCTAAAGTTAGATGGCACCAAACTTTAGTGTTCTTCACAACCTATGCATTCCTAGCAAAATGATTCATCATTTCTTACCATGACCATGGGTGCTCTTATTTGAATAGACTTAGATTCCCATGGGCCTATAAAAGTGTGGAAATTCCTACAAGGAATTGGATTCAAAGTCTAGTCTTTCACTCTATCAATCATCTTCTTGTTTCCCATAGATAGGGGGGATGTCTTGAGGGAATTGATCATGAAGATCATCCACTTTTGCAATAGGAGCAGGGTTATCTCTCTCCTTAGCCCATTTATCCTCTTATATATCTCTCAATTACTCTTGGGAGTAACAATTTATGCAGGAAGGAATTCCACCATCCATAGAGTTGCAAACATAAGCTTTCTGGGGTGGTAAGCTTATCCTTTCACTTCCTCTAGTCTGAGCTTATGGTGTGGCTACAATCTTAGGTTTAGCTACTAAGTGCTCTAGCCTCTATACGAGTCCCTCAAAGTGCACTTATGGTTTAGCTGAGTTTGTTTGATTGAAAAGGGGCCTTGTATCAAATCTATCTTGAGCTAGTTCCACCTTTTTTGAACAAATCTTAGCCCTTTCAATCTCTAGATCTACATAGGGATAACATTTGTCTAGCTCAACCACATTTCACCCTTCTTGAATTCTAACCTTGTAAGCCTTGGACATCATACCCAATTCTTTTGGAGTAGGATATGCTAGGATTGATCCTGCTCTAGGTGGTGGTGGGATTTGATGAGGTGGGTTAGATGGCGGTGGTGTCTCACAGTGCATTTGAGAGGTGATATCAACTATGTTTGTGTTCATTTGTTTAAGGCTCTCTTCTAGTTCCTCGATTTTCTAGCCCATTGTCTCTTCATTCCCTCTCGGTTATCCTTCCATGATCTCGTTCTCTTTTTATATTTATGTTAGGCTCGCTAATCTTTGAATTCTTTTCTTAGTCTACACCTAAGGTCTTTTGTAGAGCCTATGCTCTAGTGACTACTTGTATAGGGGTGATATTCTTCACACACCCAATAACATTGATTGGAGTAATCTTTTTGCATTGGCTAGGTTCTTAGGACAACATTTGAGGAGATGTTCCTTCCCACAATTAGGAGAAAAGCCTTGGATCACTATGGGTTGTGGTTGCCTAGGTGGGGGAGATGGAGAATCACATATCAAGTGATCTTCCTATCTATAGTAGGGTTTTGAGGTCTCATCTGTCTCAACTAGGGCCTAGGGTTCAGGTTTATGTACACTACATTCGAGTTTTTAGACTCCCCATTAGGCTCGAATGGTGTTTTGTATGGATATATCTCATTATGCATAGGGGATTCAAAACCTTGAGCATTTGGATCACTATATTGATCATAGAGGATGTTGGCACTGGGGCTCAATTTAAGTTGGCTTCTACTTTTGCATATTTAAACGAGATTACATTGGTACGTGGTGGTGGTTGCTAACATATTATCGGTTGAAGTCTTTGTTGTACCTAATAGTGTGGTCGATATGCTTATTGTGGTGTATATTATGGTTGTGGTTGGCACTAGTTTTCATATCTACTTGGTTGCTTATAGGCCTACTGGTAGATTTTTGTAACTACTTGTTTCTTGTATGGGCACTCTTGCATAGTATGATTGATGTTTTTCCTCTCAATGGTACAATACTGAGCATTTAGGTTTTGTGGATCCTGATCCATCAAAGGGCATACATTGCCCATGAGTCAAGGTCACAACACAAGCAGCAAAGCACATCAATGAAGTGGACACACAAGAAGAAGGAGCATGTAGGGAGCTCCAAGAAGCACATGTCAAATTTTCAGAAGAAATCCCTAGAAATATAGTGACTTTCGTCACTAAAAACCATTATAAATACCATTTTCCATTTTTACAGCTCCATTTTGTTCAAGCTGAAGAGTCCTCGAGCTTGAGGAGTATTAGAAGTATCACCCTACCAATTCTCATAATTTTTAGAGTCCGTTTGAGTCCCCAAATAAGCCTTGGAACCTAATTTTTAACTAGGCCCGACACTAGGTCTAGACAGGGCCAAAACCACTCAAAAAACTATAAAAAGGGCTGGAGAGCTCATTTGAGGGGTTAGCTTGTTGTAGATTTCAGCTTGGTAAGAGAGTTCTTTTGTAATTCAAGTCCTTCCATTGTTCCACTCTTTGCTCTTACCTTGTGCACATGTGTGTGTGTATGTGTGTGCATGTTTGTGTGCTTTCACTCATGCACTTGTGCACTTCACTTGCTCTTGGTCTTCATATCGGGCCTCACCTCTCCACAGATTGACATTTATGAGGTGAAGCTCCTCATGTTAATACTTGCCATTGTGCTAGAGTGACACCAAATTTGGCGTCGTTGCCAGGGAGAGAGCTTGGAGGACAAGCGTGTGACGGTAAGACGTAGAGTAGCGACGTTGGAAGGTAAAATAGTCACCATTTTCAGTTCAGTTTCTGAGTCTTGCTTCATCTTCATCATCATTATCACCTCCATCTTCTCCCATCTTCATCTTATCTATTTTTTTCTTTTTTCTATAGTACATTCACTCGTTCTTTACTCGTGCCTGTGAGAAAGAAGCGCAAGGGGAGTTGAGAACCAAAAATGCTGAAGAAAAACACTTGAAAAACTCTCAAAAACACCAAAATCTAGGCAACAGTATCGCATAGTGACAAGAATAGCTTCTGGTATCGTGCGGGTGGTATCGTCGGTTTGGAGATAGATTTTGCATCTACAGGTTGATAAGAGTGACAAGGAAGACACAAGGTACACATATCTGCAAAAAATTTTGAATTTGGGCTTAAAAATCTCCAAGAATTGTGTCTGGTTGAGTTTTGGTATCGTGATACCAGAATTCCCGAATATCACGATACTTGTCGAGGTATCGTATCGTGCACACCCACTTGAGGTATCGTGATACCATTCTGGTATCGTATCGTCAAGTGCTGGTATCGCGATCGCGGTCGCCCCGGTGGTATCGTATCGTGCACCTTGTGGTATCGTATCGTCGACCGAGCAGTATCGTATCACGTGTGATAATGGTATCATATCTCCACTTCCATAAGTATCGTATTGTGCACACCCACTTGAGGTATCGCGATACCATTGGTATCGTATCATCAAGTGCTGGTATCGCGATCGTGGTCATCCCGGTGGTATCGTATCACGGTCCACCTGGTATCGTATCGTTGATCGAGCAGTATCGTATCGTGCCCAATCTAGTATCGTATCATGCAAAAAAGTGGTATCGTATCGTCTGACCCTTTGGTATCGTATAGTCCATAGAACCAGTATCGTATCGTGAAAATTTTGGTATCGTATCGTGAGCAATCTGGTATCGTATCGTCCCCTAACTTGGTATCATATTATCGAGTGCAGAGGTATCATATCGTGGGCTTGGTGGTATCGTATAGCAAGTGGTATCGTATCGTGGAATTTGGTGTTGCCTTGGTGGTATTGTATCGCCGAATGTGGTATCATCCATAGTGGTATCGCGGGGAAATTTTGGTATCGTATCCCCTGTCCTTAGGTATTCCCAGCATTAGGAAAAAAGGTGAACCCTGGATGGGCCTTTTAGCTTAAGGAGTGATTAGTGATGGACCAATCAGAAGAGGGTGGTGGCCACAGTCTATACCCTATAAAATACTAGGCTGAAGGGGGAAGAGGGGACAAGATTCCTCTATGTTCAGGGTTGTCTTCTAGAGAGAGAAGAAATCTCGTAATCAGGCTGGGCCCAAAAATTCAAAATTTTTTAAAAGTTGTAAAACTCAACATAATACCATTAAATGACCTCCATATCACTTTTTAGTGTCAAAAGTGCTATTTTTGACTTCTAATTCAAATCCGTGCATGTTTGTGAACTAAAAAAGTGACTTTTTTCAAAATAACTCAAAAAACTCTATTTTCCCTCTTCAAACTCCCATTTTCATACCCAAAACCCAAAAAGTCATATTTTTCACCTCTATTCCCTCCATACCATACAAGAGAAGCGTTGTTTCTCCTCCTACCATTCTCCCAACTTCTGCAGCAATGACAACAACTCTTACTCCTATGGAAAGCTCGAGAGCTCGTAGGAGACCAAAAGACGAAGTTCACACAATGCCGTGCCACAACATCAAAACAATGGAAGGAAGTTGGCTACCACAAGAGTTTTGCAAAGGTGCATGGGTGTACATGCAGCCATCTAGAGTTGGTCCTCATCGTGTTCGAGATCGTGGAAATTTGGATCTTCATTGGAAAGGTAAGCTCTTAGGCTTCAAGCAGGAAACACATGGTGGGATGGTTGCTATTGTAAAACATGTCTTCACAGTTTCAACCATGAAGTTAGAAAACTCCAATAGAATTAGATATCCAATCCAATGTGAGTATCTCTATTTTTTCAATGCTTCATGGTGTTAAATGTCATAATTACTCATCTCATATGTTTTTCATTGCTACAATCATATTTCCTTCTAGTTTACTAGAAGAGCAACCACTTCATAGTCTTACAAGAACTTTCAAAGCATTATATGCATACATTGGGGCATTAGTGTTTCTAGATGTACCTCCTGCTAAACATATTCGTGAAAGGATCTTCTTTTACACTCACAAGTACATTGTTCCTTCCAGAGATGGTGAATATGGAAGGTTGGAGATTATCAAAGTTGACTCTCTTCTTAGTTTAGAGTGGCCAAAACCTGATTTTTGGTCCATATCATCTTTCAAGCGTAAGATGGTGATGGACATGCATAACTCTTTGAAGTTCACACGAGTGTCTAGATCAATAGGTCTTCATTGGACTCTACCAATCCATTGCTTTGTTTTCATATTTCAAGGCATTCCTTTTGTAGAAACTCCTACAATGTTCCTATGTAAAGATATTACATACGAAGCAGTAGAAGGATTGTTAGGGGAAAACTGGGGTTATGTAGAAGGATTGTCAAAAGGGGATAGATATCGTTGTAGAATTGGTGACACAGGTATAGGGTTTCGCTATTTTAAACATCGCACCTCATTGTACATCAGACTTTATTATGATCGTTGGATGTGTAAACTAGGAGAGTGGATACCTTTGCAAAGCTCGGAGGGATGTTTAGCTTCATTTGAAATTAATGTGAAGTTACCAAACAATGATATGGAGGTGGTTTTAGTTAATCAACATTGGAACTTGGCCAACTTGAGAGAGCAATTACTTATCATGGGATATGATGATCTTCATGATTTCAAATTGCGAATACGAGGGAACAAGGTAAGAGTTGTATTCCATATATACATATAGATATATATATCTTATTCTATCACTATTGTTCATGATTTGAAAATGTTTTACTCTTTTATGAATTGTCCACAGATTGGAAAGAGATTGGAAGACAAAATCAAGGTTCTTGCAGATTGGAGCATGGATGGAACTGAAATTTCATTGTCATAACTCTTGTTTGTAAAGATACTGTGAAACCTGTAAACAAACCTATTTTTGCAATGAAAAATGTTTCTGTAGCTCAGTGATGAGTAGCACCTCCTTTAATGTCAATTCGGGAAGACGTGAGGATGGTATGAAGACCTCGATCAAGTGGCGGCACAAGTGCATGAGTGAGAAGCACACTAGCATGCACACACATACACACACACGCGCACACACGACAAGACAAAGAGGGAGAATCAATGGAGTGCTTAGATTACTTTCAAAAGCTCTTACAAGTTTGTTTCAATTACAATCTAACCTCAAAAATGAGCTCTCTAGCTCTTTTTATAGTTTTTGACTAGGTTTTGGCCCTGTCCAGACCTAGTGTCCGGCCTAGTTAAAAATTAGGTTCCAGGGCCAATTTGAGGGCTTAAACGGAGTCTAAAAAATATGAAAATTGATATGTAGGTACTTCTAAGGCTCCTCAAGCTCAAGGACTCCTTGGCTTGCACAAAATGGAGCTACAAAAATATGAAGTGGTATTTACAATGATTATTAGTGATAAGAATCACTGTTAAAAGATGTTGATTTGGGAAAAATTGAAGGGCCTATCTGCCAGATTTGCGTCGACTGCTTTGTCTACTTACTCCTTCACCTTGTTCTGACTCTCTCCGCTGGCTTTCTTGTCTAGTCGGTCCTTGGGTGCCCATACTGCTCTCAACACCCCCCCCTCTCTCGCGTCTGTCGTCCCTGACAGACCCTTGTTGCTGGGAGTGTTGGATGTAATATTCCACCACCTGCGTGGCAAGCTGATGTTCTTGTATGCGTAGTCCTCTGGCCAAATCTGTCATGATACGATCCCAATCGATTGGTCCTGGAATGTCCGGATGTGGCAGACGTAACTGATCTGCATGGATCGCTTGTTCTACTGCGAATAGATGTAGCAAATGTGTGGGTCTGGGAATGAAAATTTCGGAATGGTATTCCCAGAATCCCGTAGAGAACATTTCCTCAAATGTCTGCTTGAAGCATGCGGGCAAGTACTTTATTCGTGCATGCCAAGCAAAGATGATAGTGACCGAGGGGGTTTGGCTCATGTCGTAGACTAGATCCTTGTTGCCTTGAGAGAATCCAGGGGCAGAGATGTATGGAGCTTGGACATTCCGAAAGGTTTTGAAGACAATGGTCATGAGCTCGAATATCTTCATACACATTTTCGCTGCTATGTCGGGTACATTATTTAGGTGTGTGGACCAGTGCCGAATTGTTGATATCATGTAGGCTACGGTTGGGGTCCCTCGAGGTGGAGCGAAATATGGGTAGTTAACCCAAGCCGAGCACTCGTTATTGTTGCGTACCTTGATTGCAAATGCTTGCCAGGATCTGCGACGTACCACTGGACAATAGCATGGATTATACTTGATATATAGTGGCATGGTTGCCCAAGTACTCATCATCTCTGGGTAATCGGTGAGTAGACGTGCACGCCAATTAGGTTGGAAGATCGAGCCAGCACGTGCATCTGTCGGTAAATCCCCTATCTCAAATTGAGTGGCGAATGTGGGATCCTTCCCTGTATGTCTTTTGACTTCTGCATTATAATCATGTAGTAAGACAAAATAAGGCATGTATTGCGATTCTGATGTTGTGATTAACCATTGATGGGATAAATTTTGAAAGTAGGAAGACCGAAGGACAGTTTCTTCCAGATTTGTGAGAGATTGCATTTGCACGGCCACACGATCATCATGTGTCTTACCCACTTTCTCGACTCTTTTGACCCAATCTGGAACTTGAATTTCTAACGTGTCTTGTCCTTCTTCCGTAGTTCGACCACCAGGCGTCGGCATAGGCTCGTATGGCTCTTCATAGCTGTCATCGACGGGGATTTCCACTACTGTTTCAGGTTCTGGTTCTTCAATGGGCGAGGGTGGTCGTTCGTATGGGAGGAGGCGTGCTTGGAGTTCTGCCACCTGTTTCCGGAGGGTCTCCATTTCTTCTGTAGAGTGCTGCAAGATTACGGGCTCCTGTTGAGTTGTGGGCACACTGGCAATCTGTTTCTTGAGATCTGCACATTCAGTCTCTAGCTTTTCATATGACTCCAAGAAATTTGCATGCTCCTCAAGTAAGATGCGAATGTCTTCCGATGGGACTGCTCTATATCTGGTAGGGCTAACGGTGGCTCCTACGGTTCCTTCCATAGCCGCTTCAAAGTTGTCTTGGTTTTGTTGTTGGAGTCGTTTGTTCTCTTCTAGTGCTGCGGCCATATGCTTCCTTAATAGCCCAATGTTGCGTCTGAGTGTAGCGTTAGAGATCATTTGCGCTTGAAGCACTGTTTCTAGTTCCTTGACTGCTTGGGCATCTACAGTTGATGTCTTTGATTCCAATTCGGAGTGAGCCTGTTGTAGTGTGGTATGCTCGGTTAGGAGCGTCTGGTAGTCAGCTTCAAGAGTGGTGACTCTAGCTTGCAGACGTTGAGATTCTGCCTGGAGGGCAGCAGTGCGTTCTTCCAATTGGTGGTAGTCTTGTTGTAGCTGATGTGCACACTGAAGTAATGTGTTGAACGTGCTATTTACATTATGAGATGCAAGGGGAAAAGTTTGAAATGCAGGGGAGGTGGGATTGGGTAGCGGGGTAGTGAATGCTGTGTGTGCCAATGATGTGAGTGGTGAGGTGGGGGGCAAGGGAGGGGAAGATGGTGGAATCGTGGGGAGAGGTGCGGTGGTTGGTGAAATGTCCATTGGGTCAGACAAGGTGGTGTGTACAGGGGCTACCATGTAGGTGGGTATGGTAGGTGAAGTGAGTGTGGTGTGCGTGTAAATTGATGTCGTTGCGAACATCGGAGGAATGTGCCTCGAAAACATTGGAGAGCGGGTGAACTGCTCCACAACGGACGGGTATTGGGGTGGCGTGGTCAGGTTGAAAGAGGTGTAGGGGCCAGATGGGAAGTGAGGGTCATGGGGAGGTACCCGTATTCGGGGATAGGTCGGGAAACACAGGGTGCCTTCTGTGGGTGCTGGGTTTCCAACTACACTTGGAATTATTGGATGGCCAGTCATGGGTGCAGAGGATAGACGGGACGAAGTGTACAAGGGATTGGTTACGAAGGAGAAGAGGGTGTCTCGTGAGGTGGGTTCTCGAAATGAGAATGACTTGACTAAGGATGGGTTGTAAGTGAAGGTAGAGGTGATGACTGTCGTTTCTTCCAAGGTGGGAGGCGGTGGTGGGGGTGGAGAAGGTGGTGATGGAGGATGCTGGGGTGAGATGGGTGATGTCTGAACGAAGGTTTCGGCGGAAATGTCAGTGGTGGTTGTGGGGGTGGCTGTTGTCTCAATGGGTACTTCTTGTTTTGTGACAGGTATCCTGATAGTCTTACCTGCTCGTGGTAACGTGTCCACTCTGCGTTTGTCGTACCTTACGGACTGGCGGACTGCGGTGTGGACAGCCTCCGGAACTCCTAAAGAGTCTGACACTAATTTGAGGGTGTCAATGAAGTGTTGGTCCACCCCTTCATCTGATAGCATTTCTTGCATCAAAGCTTGACCTGATACCAGAGAGAGCTGATGCCTTTCTTGTACTGCTTTGATGGTGTCGTATAGCCTTCGTAGTTGAGCTGTATATGCTGGTGCACCTACAAGTTCTGGCACTTCTTGTTGCTCCTCTTGGTGCTCTTGATCATAATCCTCCTCATCATCCTCCTGTTCTTCATCTCCGTCATCTTCTGCATCCACTTCAACAGGTGTGACAGGTGCCTGGGAGGTTGTGGCCTGCGTTTGTACATTTTCCGCTTGTTGTGCCTCTTCTGCCTCCAGCTCTACATCTTGTAATAGTTGTTCGAAGTCTTCATTAGTGAGTTCTTCCAAAGGTGCACCACTAGGAAATTCGAGATCGGTTGGGATGGGAGGGAATATCAAGGTGGAACCATCGGTGCTGCGTCTTGGAAGTCGGAGTGTGAATGGTCGGACTCTTCGGGGTGGCGGGGTGACGTCTTGTGTTAGGGTGGCTCCACGTGGTTGAGCACATGGGACTTGGACAGTTCCTCTCATCTTCTTAGAAGGGGGTCCAGTGGACGTCCTGCCTCTAAACTGCTCTACCCGATTCCACATTAAGGCCCGTTGGATTGGAATGTCATAAGCCAAACACCTATAAATGATTCTTGTCAGAGCACAGCAACCATATAAAACCTGTTTCCGCGGCCAGCGTTTGTGAGCTAGGTGTATCTGATCAATTATCAAGTGGGATAGGTTGATGGTGAGGCTCTGTGTCTCTGCCAGATACAGGCTAAACCAAATCTTTTTGGGCGGCATGGTGAATCGATCTTGTGCCGGGAAAGCAAAGTGTTGCATGCACATGCGAAGGTGTATTGCAATATTAGGCGTCATGGATACCATGTCCTTAAGTTTGGTGAGACTTCGATTCTTCATGTAATCCGGTACTAGGGTTTCCTTTTCTGTAGGAATATGCATTCCGCGCATATCTAGAGCCTCTCTCACCAAATTGTTTGATAGCGTGAACCTCTTGAGCTCATTCCCCTTTGTCAGAGATGGAATCACAAATGAGCTTGCTCCTTTTGGGTTCTGATTTGGAGTCAAGGTGTTGATGAGATAGTAGCATCGCATGAAGTCAGGTTTTGGGAGTCGGGCACTGAAATAGGCACTCAATCCTGCTTTTTCCCATATCGGACGTAGGCCTTCCGCATTTTGTAATTTCTCAAATTCTCTTGTAAAGAAATGGTATCTGCCTTGCTTTCCATTGAAGTCCAACTCTGATTCCCATAGGTACGTTCCTTCACCCAAGGGTCCTGCCACCTCGGTAAACCAATGGGAAGTCTTTCCCACGGGCATGGTGTGGCCTCGCGGAGGGTCCGCAATAGGTATGATTTTGACGGCCTGCAATTCTTCTGGTCTTTCAATTGTCTCAGGCAAAACGGGTAAACTGTCCAAGTCCACCACTTGCGGGTTTGTTTCTGTGTGAGAGCTAGTTCCTGCTGCCTCCGCCATATTGAAAATGTCGCAGCTGATTCTGTGAGAATATATGAATAAACGTTAACATTGCAATGGACACAAAAAATGACATGGTGTCCTTTGTTACAACATTAGCTTAAAGTTCGGGAGTGGTTAGGGGTTAATAAGTGCTCGGTGCTGGTGTGTGTAATTAGGAGTTAGGTAGACCTAAGAGCTAAGCGAAATGATGTGATGTGAGAGTGAAGCGGTTAGTAGGTGGTCATGGATTTACAATCGGGGTCCGGGGGTTTGTTACAAGTCTTGGGCTGCCAAATGCAGTGGATGGGTTTTGCTCGTGGTTCCGTAGAGATTCTCGAGGGCTTTATAGGTGTGTCAGTTTGAACATGAGGCCTTTTAGGTACCCATTTACAACTGATTCTGTTTGTGCTCATGTGCCTTGGTGTTGAAAATGAGTGGATGTAGGCTGTGCGAGTGAATGGATCATGCTGTGTAGGGTGTGTTCTTGGTGTAGCTATTTGAGCCCGCAAACAAGCCTTAGGCACCCAAATTTGTCTTGATTGTGGGCTAGCCTTCATCGACTTTTTGGGCAGCCAAATAGATTTCACGTTAGCAGAAGAATTTCCGAAAGACTTCTTATTAGTGTCGTGTTGTTGGTTACTAATAAGAGGCTTTGCTCGTGTGGTTGGCTTGAGTGCAACCGGGTGTTCGCCTTTCCGCACCCACACTTGTTTCACTTGCTGGGACATTTTGCTGCGCAGGTACTTTGGATCCCCGACATAAGTAGTCCTCTGCTTCTTCTGCCTTTGATCCACCTTTGGTTGTTGCCTCCTTCTGGCCTTTGGAAAAGAAGGGAGTTCCTTTGCATCCCTGACTCCTTTTTTGCGAATATCATTCCTCTGCAACACATAGTTTTGGACAAGAACAGCATGGTCAACTTCATGTGCACCCCTGGAGGGACCAGGAGTCTGTGCCTTTTCTAGTTCCTTGAGTGCTCCATTATCCAACTCTACTGTAACTCATACCTGAAGAAGTCCACTTCTTAGGTTTAAGTTGACTGCTTGGTCATAGATCCAGTCTTGACCCAAGACAAGAGGTTCAGTGAGATCCTCATCTTGACACACTAGTACTTTAACTGTCATTGCCTCATCATGAATGTAGAGGGGAAGTTCCACCTCGCCCATGCAAGGGGTTTCCACGCCTCCCAATCCTATGAGATACGCTTCCACAGGATTGACAGTTAACTGCAACGCTTGACAGTAAGACAATTTAACAGCACTAGTGGCTGCACCTGAGTCAATCAAGGCTCTTACGGTCCTTGCACTCGTTCCTTGTCCTATATCTAGGGTTATGAAAGGACGTCGATCAATTATCCTATGCGAGCTTGTTCCTGCGACTTCACACATGGCCATAGGATATCCTTGATCTGCATAGTCATCTGTTCTAGTCTGATCTCGGCCTTGCCTTCGTAACTTCATCCTTCTGATGCGTTCTAAAGCTTCTGCTTGAGCTTCTTCTCGAATTCGCTTTTCTTCCTCTTTGCGTTTCTTAGCAGTGTTTAGTCTGCTGAGCATTTCCTCCGTGAGGGGTTCCTGATACAACTTGACTCTGCAACCGCTAATATAGTTTGGGAGAATATCACCCTCTAACGTGGCTAATTGTACTGCTCCACTCGTGGAGATCCTATTGATAATCATAGGTCCGTAGCCTCTCTTTTCTAGCTTCCTTGCGTGTTGTTTCAGTGTATAGACTAAAACTAGATCTCCTGCTTTCAAGCCCTTATCCTTCACATGGGCATCGAAATATGCCTTCTGTCTCTTCTTGGCTGCATATATTCCTGCAGCGGCTCTCAGTCTTGTTTCCCCTAATCGTTCAAGGTCAAAGATCCTAGAGGAGAGCTCATGACCTGTCCATTCGTGCTCTTGTGCTACTTTCAACGTAGGAATCAGGAAATCCAAGGGTAGCACAGCATTTTGGCCGAATACCATCTGAAAGGGGGTGGCTTGAAGTACCGTTTTGTAGGCGACTCGGTATGCCCAAACAGCATGGTGTAGCTGTTTGTCCCAATCAGAGCATTTAGTGTTCACTAATTTCGTCAGTACATTGCATAAGATCTTATTAGTGCTCTCCGCTTGTCCATTAGCTTGAGGGTGATAGGGGGCAGACTTCTTGTGTATTACCAAGAATTCTTGGAGTAGATTTTCAATCACTTCATTTAAGAAATGAGTGCCTCTATCACTTACCAGCTCGATAGGTAGCCCGTATCTTGTGAATACATTCTCAAACAAGAATTTGGCAGTTGTTTGAGCATCGTTCTTTGTCGTAGCTTTTACCTCTACCCACTTGGTGAGATAATCTGTTGCAACAATGATGTATTCCGCATGAGAACCTTTAGCTGGGGGATTAATAGGACCTACGAAGTCTATTCCCCACTTAGAGAATGCACGTCCACCCATCATAGGTTTCAGTGGCATCTCATCTTTGCGTATAGGATACTGAGTCCTCTGACAGACATCACACCGTTGCACATAGGTATGTGCATCCATGTGAAGGGTAGGCCACCAGAAGCCCGCAAATAGTACTGCCTTGATCACCCGATCTGGTCCAAAGTGTCCTCCTACTACACCTTGGTGAGCAGTTTCCAAGATCTTAAGATATTCACTCTCATGGACACACAGTCTCAGGTAACTATCTTTACCACGCTTATATAGATTATCACCAATGAGTGAGTAATCCTGGGCTTCTTGTTCTAAACTCCTTTTCCTAGCCAGAGTCATGTCTGGAGGGAATGTGTTTGTCTTCAGGAAGGATACTAGAGGTTCGCTCCAATCTGGCACTATGGATACTTGATAAAGGGTGGCATGTTCCACAGGTGGTTTAGTGCAACAGATTGGGCATTCCTTGCACAACTTTTGGACATCAGCTTCCATGGTTGGCCAATGTACTCCGAGTCTCTTTAGGGTCTGTAAAGTTCGTTGCTTTGAATGGTGTTGCTCTAGTGCACCTGCATGTGCTAATTGCAACCATTTAGAGTACTCATCCTCTTCTACGCAACAAGCCAAGATCCCTTGATCTGTGTGCTTGTACATACTCCCTGCCATGATGTGGTACTTTTGGGCTTTTACAACCTCTCTATTCCGTGTGTTTACCACTGGATGGTTAGGCCCGTATGTCAATACTGGTACCAATGACTTAGCCCACTGCGGCACCACTTCCAAATTAAACAAGTAAGCATCAGGAAGATCATCTGATACTCCTTGTGGGGCTTCTCCCGATGTGAGCCTAGAAAGATGATCAGCTCTCAAATGGGTCCTCCCTTTTCTTACCACAACCTCAAAATCATATTCCATTAGCAAGAGAAACCATCTTACTAATCGTCCTGTATTGCATGGCTTGTTTACGAGATATAACAATGCCTGATGATCAGTAAAAAATTTAAACTTATTTGCAAGCAAATAGTGTCTAAATTTCTTAACTGCGTATACCATGCCTAATCCTTCTCGCTCTGTAGTGGTGTAATTCCGTTCAGCCGCATTCAATTGTCTACTGGCATAGGCAATTGGAAGATCCATATTACCTTCACCAGTAGGTTGTGCAAGCACACATCCAATAGCATAGTTGGATGCATCCACGTGAACATGGAATGGCTTATTCCAATCTGGTGTGGTCAAGATTGGTGCTGAACATAATCTTCGTTTAAGCTCCTGGAAGGAATTCTCACATTCATCCGTCCACTCAAAGTTAGTCAGAAGTCCGTACATGGGCTTTGCAATGACAGCATACATGTGTATAAATCGTCGGTAATAACCACAATGCCCCATGAAAGCTTGGACTTCCTTGACATTCTTTGGCCTAGGTAGCTCTGCTATGGCTCTCACTTTCTCTTCGTCGGTAGATATGCCATTCTTTGACACTATGTGTCCTAGGATCTTGCCTTGCCTGACCATAAAAACACACTTTTCTGGGTTCAGGCAGACTTGATATTCTCTACATTTGTCAAAGATTTGTCTGAGTTCAGGAATATGGGTTTGTCTAATATTGGAATGAGCACAAAGATCATCAACATAGACTTCTAAACTCTTCCTTAGGAACTCCTTAAACACATGGCACATCAGCCTCTGGAAGGTAGCTGGTGCATTGGTAAGCCCAAATGGCATTACTCTAAAAGCAAAAATGCCCCACTCTGTGGCAAAGGCTGTCTTATGCTGATCCTCTGGAGCTATGGCTACTTGATTGTAACCCGAAAATCCATCAAGGAAGCTGTACACTTCCTTGCCTGCCACTCTTTCTAAGAGATGTTCTGTGATGGGAAGCGGATAGTTATCTCGAATAGTGGCTGCATTAACCTTCTTCAAGTTAATGCACACGCGCAGTTTGCCATTCTTCTTGGGCACCACTACGATGGGTGATACCCACTCAGTGTGCTCAATTTCATAGATAAATCTAGCTTCGACCAGTCTATCTATCTCTTCTTTGATCTTAGCAGCGTAATCATCGTTATATGTATAAGGCTTTTGCTTAGAGGGTTTGGCGTCTGAAGTCATGGGGATGGTGTGCGAGCATATGTCCGGGTCAACCCCTTTCAAATCCTTGTAACTCCAAGCGAATACATCTCTGTATTCTCTTAGCAAGGCAATCAATTTGTGCTCTTCTTCTTCTGTCAGGTCATGGCCTATATACGTGCATCTCTCCTCTCCTTCTTCTATGGCCACTACTATTTTCTTGGTGGTTTCTTTGTTATCATAGGCCTCTCCTGATTGTGCCTCTCGTTTAGGCATTCTAATCATGACTCTCCTGTCATCTATCTCATACTTCTTAAAATTTTCTGGGACCTCAAACAAAGATTCTTCCTCTTCTGGTGAGACTTCTCTCTTTTTTCGTTTCTTTCCTTCTTCCTTTGGGCTCACATGTGTTGCTAATCTTACATCATTTGTAAGCTCTCCATGCCTCTGGGGTTGAAATTCTACTTCATGGAAGTATTCTTCATCTGATGCAAATGGTGGGTCCATAATGATAGACTCGAGATCGGAGTCACTTGCATCCTCATATGCATCAGGGCTAGGTTCGCATTCTTCTAGAACTGCCTCTCCCATGATTGGCTCTATGGAGAAGACTGAAATGTCATAGCCATCCTCATCACAGTGAGGTGTCCATTGTTCTTCATTGATGGCTACATCCATTGTTGCTAAAATTTCTGCCCAGCCATGGGGTTCGAATTCCTCATCAGGAAAAACTACAGGTGCATAGGCTGGGTCTTGAATTGCTCTATGTGTTTCTTTTGCACCTATTTCTCTGGCCTTTTCTCTCTTCTCTTCCTCTACTGCTACTTTGCACATCCATAAGTGGGTGTCTTCATGCATCTAAGAGGATCCTGACCCTATGGACTGCACAGATTCCGTATCATCTTTGGCTCTATGGATGGGATTCCACTGGATGGGAGGGACATCTCTATGAGAGTAATCTTTGAGATTTACTTTGGTTGTAACGCCTAAGTGTTGCAAATACAAGGAGTTGGTGCCCTAGTCCTGTACCACTTGCAACTGTCGCATAAATGGTCTTCCCAAAATCATCTCATAGGCATGATTTTTGCTGAAGTCACATATGGCAAAGGTATGCTCAAACTCGACACCACAAGTGGTGAGAGTTATTCCTTCTAGCAATCCTAAGGGTCTCTCTATGTGGCCATCGGCCATTTGCAATTTCATCCTCGTGGGCCTGAGTGCCGGCTTGCCCCAACGCTTCCATAGGGAAGTGGTAGCAATTGCAACTCCTGCACCTGAGTCCAAAATTGCCTTGGTTGTGTACTCCTGGTAGGTGATGGGAAGATAGGTGTTCCCTTCTTCGCCTTCACACATATCTCCTATCTTATCCAAGGGAATTTCGGGCACCGTCCTATGGGATCCTATCTGGGAATGAATTTTTGCAACTTCAGTTACTTGACTGGCTACATATTTCCGCGCTGTTGGTCTAGCCTTAGGCAGTTCTTCCAAAGTGAGATCGCGCTGCACCTTGGTGTTCTTTACTACCTCCGTGTTCCTTGATATGACTGAGTCGTCGTTCCTTACCATGACTGTGGGTGCTCTCATACACGTGGACTTTGCTTCCCATGGGCCTGTGAAGTGGGGTAGCTCTTGTATGGAATTAGACTCAAAGTCCAATCTCTCGTGAGACTGAGTACTCTCATGTTCCCCGTAAATAGATGGGATGTCTTGTGGGAATTGGTCGTGTGCATCATCCACAAGTTCAAAAGGAGGGGCAACCTCACTTTCGTTATCCCATTTGTCTTCTTGAATCTCTCGTAGGAAGTCTGGTGCAAACCGATTCATAGAAGAAGAAGTGTCTGGCTCCGTAGAATTAGGCACATAAGCAACCTGGGAAGGAGGGCTTATTCTATCATTGGTTCTCTCCTTGTTCTCATAGATGGCTGGAGCACAAGCTTCCTGGGGAGGATTACTTATTCCATTACTTTTCCGAACAGGCTCATACGCTCTCTGAGAAGGAATGTAGGCAACCTGTGGAGGTACGCAAGCTTTCGAGGGAGGCTCATGTGCCTTTTGGGGGGGAAGATAAGCTTCTCGAGGAGGCACATGAGCTTCCTGAAGAGGCTGGCTTATCCGTTCTCTTGCCCTTTCCTTTCTTTGAGGGCCAGGTTCCTTTTCCGATTGTGCAATTAGCCTCTCTATTCTTTCCAGCAGTCCTTCAAAATGTAACTGTGTCTTGGCTGAGCTAGAGACGTTAAAGAGGCGGCTAGCTTCGAACATGGCTTGAGCCAATTCCACCATCTTAGCACAAATTTTAGTTCGTTCCAGCTCTAGCTCGGCTCTAGGGTAGCACTTTTCATGATCGGTTATGGTTGGCCCTTCTTGGATTCTGGCCTGATATGCTTTAAGCACCATATTAAGGTCTTCGGGAGTGGGATCTGCTAGGACTGATCCTACTCTAGGGGGTGGTGTGATTTGATGAGGCGGTGGGGAAGGTGGTGGTACGGATGGAGATGGGAGTGGTGGTGGTGGAGTAGTGTGAGAGGAAGTTTGAGTTGTGAGTTCGGTTATTCTGGCCCTTGTTTCTCTTACGCTTTCCTCGAGTTCACTCATCTTTTTTTCCCATTGCCTTTTCATTCTTTCCCGACTATCTTTCCAAGCTCTAGTCCTTTTCTTGGTTATACTCTCGGTTTCACTAGCCTCTGGGCCTTTTTCCTGGCTTGCCTCTTGGTTTTGCTGCAATGCCTGAGCTCTAGTGACTACCTGTACTGGTGTAGTGGAAGTGACACTTCCTGAGGAATCTACGACCAAACCAATCACATTGATAGGAGTGATTTTTGGCATATTATTGGGGTTCTTTGGGCAATCTCGTAAAAGATGCTCTTTTCCACAATCTTGGCAAAAGCCTTGGATCGTCACGGACTGAGTTTGTGTAGGTGGAGGTAAGGGACAATCACGAATGAAGTGATCTCCCTGACATCGGTAGCATGGTCCTCTAGGAAATGGTGGTCGTACCTGCCTAGGTTGAGGCCTAGGGTTGGGGTTTGCATACATGACGTTTGTGTAGTCTGACTCCCAACTAGGTTCACTCGGTTCTTCACTATAGTAGGACTCACCATGTTCCGGAGACTGCATGTAGTAAGACTGGGGACTATCGACCTGTGTAGAATCAAAGCTATGGTCACTGAGGTCATTTTCAGAAAGCAAGGATGTTACTGGGACTAAGGCTCTATTCAGGTTCTCTTCTGCAGCCGTGTACTTTACCGGAATCACATTAGCTGGAGCTGGGGGTTGTTGTGCTAGCACAGGCTGAGGTCTTTGTTGGTTTTGATATGGTTGCTGATAGGGTTGCTGTGGCCTGCCATATGGCTGTGGAGGATACTGGTTCTGGTATCTTCCCTGTTGAGGGTATGGCTGAGGGTAGGGTTGCCTAACCGCCTGCCTGTTGTATGGGCAATCTTGCGCAGTGTGATTGGTGTACTTCCGTTCTATAGTGCAGTACTGGCTACTGGGATTAACTTGAGGTTGAGCCATAATGGGACAGACGTTCGCCATGTGGTCGCCACCACACGTATAGCATCTTTTCACAGGGGCAAACCTCGGAATTTGTTTGCTAGACACGCCTAGTTTTTGTGCCACTTTCTCTGCGAGTTCCTCAATTGATGTGGATTGCGTGGAAGAGTGACTAGAAGCACTATCTGAATCTTTGTAGATTTTGGAAAGCTCTAGTTCTTCCCCTAGGTTATCTTCAATGTCAATGCACATGCGTACACACTCTTCTATAGTCCTAGGGTCCTTCAGATACACATAGGATCTCAATTTCGTACTCAGCAATCCATCAAGGAATAAGGCTACTTGTTTGGCGGATATGGGTAGCTCGGAAACAGGACATCTTTCAAGGTATTGCCTAAATCTTCTTCGTGCAAGTCTCACGGTCTCTTGAGGGGTTTGCTTGAAGCTGTGAATCAGTGAGGAGGTATTGTGTCTTATGCCACTCTTAGAGAACTCTACAATGAAGGCTTCTAGGAGTTGGTCTATACACCTGAATTGTCGCTCATCCAATGGCTGAAACCATGTAAGTGCTGTGTTCCTAAGGGTTAGACCGAAGGCATTGTACTGTGTGAATAAATCCTCCACTTGTTCAGCTCTCAAGACTTGCTTGAATTCCGCCACATGATCATAGGGATCTCCTGTGCCATCAAAGTAATTCTTCATGGACTTAACTAGCTGGGTAGGTCTCAAAGTTCTTGTGTGCTCTCTAGGCCTCGGCAGCGGGAATCCATCCACATTTCTTTGATTCCTGTGAGCTCTAAGCATCTCAGGTTCTACCCTATTCGTCTCTGTCCTCGTTCTTTCTCTGCCCCCTGGGTTGGCAAAACTTACTTCTGGTCTATCTCTACTTCTGTCTCTTTGCATTCCATGAGCTTGGGATGTTCCAGCCCCAGGGTGATCATAGGATACATTTGATCTTGGTTGGGGGAAAATAAATTCCCCCTTCCAAGTGTAAGCATGCCTATCATTTTCCGTAACCGCAAAGATCCGTTCTGAAGTGTGATCTAAGTAGGTCACTCTACCTGGGCTATCCGGATCCTTAAACTCGTAGATCATGATATTTCCTATATCAGTTGGCTGATTAGATTTATACCTCCAGAAGGCTTCGTCGGTTTCTCGATTGAGGAGCAACTCTATGCTCTTGTTGTCTTGGGGTACCCACTTAGGTGTGATAATCCTAGTGAGAACTGATTTACCTCGAGGGGTTCTAGGCTCCGCACCCATGTTCCCTTGTTCCAAGTCACCTAAGTCCGCTTCTGAGATTACATTCCCAAATTCATCTGTCCTATCCGGGTGACTAGTGACTACATATATAGTTCCTTCTTTGTCCAGGTATGCACCATTTTCAAACTTGACGGCTGGGTGTTCTAGTCCAATGGATTGATCAGGATTCTTAATCTGTATCACAGATCTTCCTAAGCCGTCCTCATAGATGCTGGCACCTAATCGGTTGGTCCTAAGGTACTCCAACTGTGTTTTGTAAGGGCCTTCCACCCTGTACAAGTAAGGCACTCATGAACTTCCCGTAGGTCTGTCCATGCCTTGAGACATCTCTGACTCACTGGTCTCAGAGCTAGGGTAGTACGAGTGGTGGCTCAACTGCTGGGCCCAGGACCTAGCAGTGTGGTTAACACTAGCCTCTGAAGATCTAAGGCTCTGTCTCTCCCTTACTAGATGTCGTCCTGATCTAAGGTTCATATGCCTAACTAAGTAGCCCAATTCTTTGCCCAGAGTACAACTTCGTTGCCGATCAATTGGTATCAGTCACTTGATTCTTTTTAGTTATTTATCGTGTTTAAGGTCTTGTCTGATATTACGTCGTCGGAATACTTGAGTGTTCTTCGTACTTTCAGGTTGATCGTTCCACGTTAGGTTCTTTTCCTTTATGTTATCGACAGTATCGAGATTAGGTTTTTAGCTTGAACTTGAGTTTTTAGGTAGTCTTCAACTTGATGCCTGCCTATCGTCGCTCTGACTTACTCCTACCTCTCGTCGTCTTAGCTTAGACTATGAATTGACAGAGGGGGTTAAAAGTGTCCAACCTTTTGTTTCCTGCTCGGTTGCCCTTGAGTGCCCAGGAAATGTGTTCCCAAGCTCGCACTTACACTTGCTTAGAACGCCTTTCGATGCTCTGTAAGAGTTTCAAAGTTAGCTTTGAAATTTAAATTCCAAAGACAGAACCAATTATTTTCATTCCTGTAGCACAAACACAAACTTGCATAGTGATTTTCAAGAAAACAATCCTAAGGACCCCTGACTTTGATCCCCCTGGGTATGGTCAACTTCAAAATACCCTATTTGAAAATCAATGCATTATCTTTATAAAAAACAGTTGAGGGTGTGTAGTATATGCCACGAGCTTTCCAACAAGCCCTAGAGCTCAAAAAATGGATTTCGTATGAAAAAGTTGTAACCGTTCAGGGTTCTAGGGTTACGACAGGGTTCAAACAGGATCACTGTGCAACAGGTTTTCCCCAAGTTGCTTTCCTAAGGCTTCCTCATGTGCTCAAGAGTACAATATTTGTGCCCAAAATTAGCCCAACTCTTCAATTAACAATCCCTAAAAAATTTGGCTAAAATTGGCTGTCAATCGCGATGGACAGGGCTGTCAATCGCGATGGACACTCAGTCAATCGCGATGGACACTCAGTCAATCGCGATGGACAGAGAGTTCAGTCAATCGCGATGGACAGAGAGTTCAGTCAATCGCGATGGACAGGCAATCAATCGCGATGGACAGGGGGTTCAGTCAATCGCGATGGACAGAGAGTTCAGTCAATCGCGATGGAGAGGGGGTTCAGTCAATCGCGATGGACAGGCAGTCGATCGCGATGGACAGGGGGTTCAGTCAATCGCGATGGACAGGCAGTCGGTCGCGATGGACAGGGGGTTCAGTCAATCGCGATGGACAGGCAGTCGGTCGCGATGGACAGGGGGTTCAGCCAATCGCGATGGACAGGCAGTCGGTCGCGATGGACTGGCAGTCAATCGCGATGGACAAAGCTGTCAATCGCGATGGACTGAAATTTTGCAAGATTTTCAAAAATTTTGGTGGAAAGGTGGTGTGCAGGGTCTCTAGTCCACTGTGGTGCACTCAGATTTACCAAAAGGTGAGAATTTCTGTCAATCGCGATCGACAGAAGTCGGCGACTGCGAGACAATTTCGTCGAGTTTTGTACCTGCGCAGGAAGCTGGGGATGGTGATGTGACCTGTACCTGCAAGATAGCTCAAGAAACATGCAAAAACAGCACATGCAATTTTGCTCTCTCGCTCTCTCTCACAAGTGAAATGAGGGAAATGAGGTGGAGATGGAGATATAGTCAAAAAACTGAAATTTTCGCGATGATGGAGATGGAGGTGGAAGATGGTGAGGATGATGATGATGATGATGGTGGTGAGGTAAGAAAGAGAAAAATAGGAAAAAAAAAGAAATTACCTACAACTCCAACGCGTCAACTCTACGTCTTACCATCACACGCTCGTCCTCAAAGCTCGATCCCCGGCAACGGCGCCAAAATTTGGTGTAGCTTAGTGATGAGTAGCACCTCCTTTAATGTCAATCCAGGAAGACGTGAGGATGGTATGAAGACCTCGAGCAAGTGGCGGCACAAGTGCGTGAGTGAGAAGCACACTAGCATGCACACACATACACACACACGCGCACACACGGCAAGACAAAGAGGGAGAATCAATGGAGTGCTTAGATTACTTTCAAAAGCTCTTACAAGTTTGTTTCAATTACAATCTAACCTCAAAAATGAGCTCTCTAGCTCTTTTTATAGTTTTTGACTAGGTTTTGGCCCTGTCCAGACCTAGTGTCCGGCCTAGTTAAAAATTAGGTTCCAGGGCCAATTTGAGGGCTTAAACGGAGTCTAAAAAATATGAAAATTGATATGTAACTTCTAAGGCTCCTCAAGCTCAAGGACTCCTTGGCTTGCACAAAATGGAGCTACAAAAATATGAAGTGGTATTTACAATGATTATTAGTGATAAGAATCACTGTTAAAAGATGTTGATTTGGGAAAAATTGAAGGGCCTATCTGCCAGATTTGCGTCGACTGCTTTGTCTACTTACTCCTTCACCTTGTTCTGACTCTCTCCGCTGGCTTCCTTGTCTAGTCGGTCCTTGGGTGCCCATACTGCTCTCAACAGTTTCACATTTGCTTCAAGGATATTTTGGCCACATTCTACTTGTATCTGTACATTCTCAAGGTTTTTCTTGAAAGAGCATTCTTATTGTTTATTTTCTTTGATGTGATCTCAAATGTCAAAGTTTTCCTTTCCAAGTCTCTTATGTTTTAATTTAAGGAAAATTCACTTCTATGAAAAAGTGGGACCCACCACTTAAAAATTCTAGAAAAGTTATAAATAGGAGTCCTCTCTCCTCATTTCTCACTTTTACAACTACATTGAGTGTTAGAGCAGTCTGCATATGCAAGCTATGGCTTCCACCTCTGTACCTACTAAGAGTGCATGCCACAAGTTTCTAGAATTTTTGGAGGATTCAGATTATAAAGGTCAACATTGTTGGAATTGATGGCTGGGTACAATCAGAAGATCAAGTTGGTGCTGCTAGACCTGCTTCACACCTGCCCTCTTTTCTCTTCAGATATGGTTAGGAGACTCCTTGAGCTTCCAAATGACACCAAGAAACTATATATGTGCTTTACAAAATGATTGAGTAATGACCAGATCAAAACAGATGATTTTGAACCTTTACAACTCCAAAAAACTTTCTATTCCTGTATTGATACCTGCTCAGTTCTAAGCTTAGTGTGTCCAGCACACTTGCAATTGGTTTAATTCCTTCTGGGAGTATTAAATTAACTTAACAAGCTACCATTAGCAAGTTAAATCACTCCAAATAACAAACTATACACTGAGCATGATGTTTAGCAAAATCAGGGACACCCCCGACTTTTTAGGAACAACACAGAAATATACCAGTGATCACTTTGACAGTGATTTCTCCCAATTGGCTGAATAGAATGACTTGAAATTTTGTAGTGTTGTAGAATGCTTTGAGCTGGTTCCAATGAGCCCTTGATCATCAAATTTGGTTCAGTAGATCTTGAGATATGCTCTGTTGAAGTTGACAGACTTGGAGGTAGTCACTCAGAGAAAACACAGAGTAAAGAACTATGAGTATATGTATTGATACTATCAAATGTACATTCCCATTGGCATGTAGAGTGATGCCCAATGGTACTCAGAGGTGTAGGCTAGGTAGTAGCTCTCACACACTCACAAATTTGCTTGGATTAGCCTCGGGAAGAGTGTAACAAGACCCGCGACTTTTACATTGACTTTTATAGGAGTTTTTTGAGTGAATTTGAATTTGAATTCAAATTAAAGCTCCCTTGATTCTCTCCACTAGACTTAGGGAGATATTCCCTCAACTAGATCATCTACTTTTTCCACGACTCTAGTCTAGTAGGTGTGATTACATTGTTGATAAAGTCACATAGACTTTTTACATGAGATAAAAAGTAAGAATCAATAAGACTAGGTTCATATGGTTATTGATTCTTGTGAATGTATCATCCAAGGGTCCAATCTTTTAATCTTCCAAGGTTCCAATAGTCCAAGCTTTATGTTGAGTCTTCAAGGCACACAACAAAGCCAAGTGTTAAGGCTTGTTTGCACCAACAAACATGACCTATATGATCTTCTCTCCAAGGTTCCTGACCTCCATGGAACCGTGCAAATGAATGCCGATGCTTTGGAGGAGCTACTTCAATATATGCAAGTTCATATATTACGTTTCTCCATCGAAATACCACCATATGATGGAACTTGGGTTCCATGTGACCTTCTCACCTACATTCACAAAGGTGATGAGGCATTTGCAAAACGATTGAAATGGTTTCAGGTAATTGCAGAGGAAGCAAGGCACCTTCTTGATGCAACTGTGCCACTTATAAGGAAATTGAATAGGAAACGCAAGATGGGTGCAAAATATCTTTCATTCATTGCTTCCACAATTTTCTTTGTGAATGAGGAACCAGAACCAATTCCTCATGAGATCCCTCATCTTCTTACAGGTGGTTTTGTCGAGGATAAAAAGGAACCACCTCAAGAACCCTTGAATCTCCTATTAGAGAGAGAAGCTATTGAGAAAACTTATCCTCTTGGTGTGGATGATAAGTTGAAAGAAGTGCCTAAGCCTTCCACCTCTTCGGAGCTAGAAGCAACTATTCGAGAGGTGGAGATTGAAACTTTTTCAGTGGTTCTTGTCGAGGGACAAGAATATTTGTTTTTACATGATGTAGAGAAGGCATTTGGGCTACGGCTGGATGAATGACTAAGTTTGTTTTGTACTTTGTCAGAGTGTCCTTTGGATAGTACCTCTGACTTGTTGGAGAAAAAGTGTTTGCCATTTGGTGACTCAATGGCCGACACAATAAAATTGGTTTGCAATGACATACTCACAAGTGAACATCAACATATCACAGAAGAACAATTTAGTAATGCACAAGAAAGTATATTGGAATCAAAAGTTCCCCCCTCACCAGAAATCGAGCAGAGTGGGATGTCCCACTCCAGCATTAATTTACAACTTCAAGAGAGAGGAGAAGAAGAAGATAGAGTTCAAGATGTAAGTATCTTCAATTCATGTCATTCATTCTTACAAACACATGCAGCTACTAATCATAAAACTTTGTGCAGGAGGTGATTGAAGTCGACAAGTTTGCAGCAAGGAGTGGAGGTGATCGAGTGGCTCGTGGAGTTGGCTCATCCCTTGCAAACTACATTGGGAAACTTCTCAAAGAACATTTTGTAATTATCCATAAAGAGTTCAGTCCTCAAGGCCAATTCATGGCATGGTGTCTAAAGGCCTTAAGTAAATTGCTTTGTTTATCAACCATTACACAGGGGAGTAATGTATCTTTTTAGTTAAGAAATCCCTTGTAACTACAACCTTAGGTTCCAACTTCCGTGGAAAGGTCTTAGGTCAAATAGGTATATCTCTAGGTCTAGGAGTTAGAAATGTTTATGAAATAGCATACTCAATTTTGACTTACACCCTACCCATGGCTTTGGAGCGTCGAAAGAGAGTCATTGAGAAACTCAAAGCCAATTGATGTAAACAATTGAATTAATATCAAATTTTAACTTTGCTTTATTTACAATTGTCTCAAGTATTCCTTTTTGAGTATGTTATCTAAAATTCTTTTGGACCTGCATGTGATGTATTGAGGTCATGTAGGGCATTGAGAGGATCTTTAGTTTCATTCTTTTGGACCTTCTTTCTCTCATTTAAGGTCTTGTAGGGCATTGGGAGGCCAAATAAAGCCCTGCCACAGAACCGCGGGAGAAGGCCCTGCAAAACGTTTGCAGGGCCTTCTCCCGCTGTCGAGAAGATGGTGCACGGTTGGTGGATCAGTTCAACCGCCAAGTCCAACGGCGCACGCAGGGTGCTTTAAGCGACTCAGGTGGTGGAATGGAGACTCAAAGAGATAATGAAAACTCAACAAAATTTATAAGATCACTTACAAGACATACCATCATATGGGAGAAAAAAATTGATTCATAATAAGAAGGGTTCATACAATTGTCATGAAAATAATAAAAAAGATACAAGTTACCAATTCATCATAAATCATAAAGTTGGTTCATAATGTTGATTCATAATGTTCATCAATCCTTCATCATGTGTGTAGAGCCTCTTTGTCATAAAATTGAACTTCCATGTCCTTTCTTCAACATATGTGTGTAGCCTCCGTGTCCTTCAACTCCTCCATGTCTTCATCTCCTTCAAACTTCAATGCTAACTCTTCATAAGATTATCTCAAATCTTGGATGCCTCAAGCTCCTCCAAACTTCAATGCTAGGGAACGTTCCTTGTATCTTCAGATGATGTCTTCCTTGATTGAATGAATATCAACGAGCCATAGTCCCTCTTTATATAGTATTTGTCCCTAGCGATTGCTTTTCAATAAAGCTAATGATCGGAAATCAAAAGTAGCGATGTACTCACCAAAAGCATAAATCTTATGCGATCGTAGTTTGCAAAAGGTTATCGGAAGTTTTGTTTTTACGTAATGCTTTTGAATCCATTTGTTTTATGATATTTTAATGTTTTAAATCTTTTGCTTATCAATTAATTGGTTTCACACTTATATGATATAAGTTGAGGGTTCACATGGATAAGGTAGAGTATGGGGCTCACATGGGTTTATATACATGGATAAAAAATGTGTTCATATGGTTTGCGAATGGTTAAAGTATGGGTTTACATGGGTGAAAATACCTGGAGTCCTCATAGAGAGTATTTTTATGGGTTCTCATGAAGTAAGAAATTTTTTTATTTTCTATTAGCTTCAAGGTTCTGTAGAGATGGAAATCTCAATGACATTCGCCCCTACTAAACCTGCACATCGTCCTCGATGGGCCAATCTTAATCTTCTTTCTACTTCAAAGGTAAACTGACATTTCATAGAAACATTAAATCTTGAAGTCGTCTGTCAAGTGCATGGGAAGATAAGTTTTGTGCCTATGCAAAGCCATATAATGTAGCCCTATCAATTGCATACTTTGGAAATGAATGGTTAAAAGTATGGTGCAAAAGATAAGGTATTTGGCATTTGTAGATGAAGCATGTGTGCTCACTTTCATACATATCAATGTGCATATACATCAATCCTTTCTGTCACTCAAAGTGCATGGGTAAAGCTCAAAACGTGCCTTGATGCAAGGTCATGTAATGAGACCCTATCATGCATACTTTAGGTGCATAAGTAAACAAACATGGTGCAAGTATCAGGGTAAAAGGCATTTGATGATGAAGCTTGTGCGATCACTCACATACATATCAATGTGCATATAGATCAATCCTTACAATCACTCAAAGTGCATGGGTAAAGCTCAAAATGTGCCTGGATGCAAGGTCATGTAGTGAGACCCTACCATGCATACTTTAAGTGCATTTTTCAAAATAATCATGGTGCAAAAGGTAGGTAAGAGGATGTCGATGATGAGGTTCTTCATAATTTTTGATATCTGTTTTTGAATTGGATGTCATCCTTTTTTATTTTTTTACAAGTGCAAATAGATTGTGCAGGCTAAAGAAATAAACATGTGTGCATATACATTGGTTTATGCATACTCTGAATGCATAATAGAATCAATATGGTGAAAATAATGGAGAGTAAGAAAAGAAGATTAAAATGCATTTAACTCAACACTCAAGTCTCACTCCTTAATCAAATAAATCTCTCAAACTCTCTCTATAGATTTTCTCTATCTTTATAGATAGATTTATGAAGAAGGTCTTCCAAGAAATTTTCCTGTTTCATAGAATCATCAAGCATTAGAATCAAAAAAATACATTTTATTACATAGCTTCCTCACTACAGGCTCACTCATAGAGTCCTAGAAAACTCTTGTTGCTCAAGAACGCTTCATAGATCAACTTTGGTACCTATTCATTATATGAAAGATATTTCCCTGTATCAAACTCAAAGAACATAATTAATCATTTTTCATAAACATAATGTAATGCAAAAAACTTTTTATTCCTCATCAGAAGATTTATCATCCTTGTAGTCATGGTTATCCACAATTTCTTCATTTACAAAAAAATCTTTTCAAAACACATTAGTAGTGGATCATACAAACTTGCTAGTTTTCAAAAGAACCATTTAATCGATTATCAGTTTGTTTTATGGTATTATCAAATATGCATGACTTTATTGATTTTTCTTCTTCCTCATAATTTGAATCACTATGTTGGTCATTTTCTATACTTATATTTCCATCATCTTCTTTTTTCTCAATCTCAGTTTGAGTTTAGAATATGATTGTATTTTGCTTCCATAAACCTTTTAACCTTTTCAGGATCAAACATCTTATCATTATACAAAAACTTTGCATCAAGTTGGATATAGGTTGTGCCATCTTTATTACTTTTGACTTTGATTGATTTTTCATGCTCTTCTTTACTTGGTTGTAATTTTTCATTCAGAAATTTCTCAAATCTTTCTGTATCTATGTGTAGTAATTCATCTTGATTCACACTTATAGAGTTATGTTCACTTTGACTATTTCCTTCATTGTTCATATTATGGCTTAATTGACCTTTCAAAAATCCTACTTTCTCTTTATCAAAATTTTTATCATTTTCGAGGAACTTTGGATTACATACTACATAATATTCGTCATCTTTATTTTTCAATTGAATTGAACTTTAATATTCTTGTTCATCCTCTTCCAATCTTTCTTGCAAAATTTGTTTAACTTTTTGTTTATCCAATTTGATTTGTTCACTTCCCTTTTTTTCAAAAAGTTTAGCTTGATTGTCAATTGGTATCATAGTTTCTTTTTCAAAATATTTCTTATCATCGTATCTCTTTGATCTCCATTGTTTTCAAAATGATCTTGGCTTAGATTTTTTTTTTATCAAAATATTCTTTAATTCCACCTCTTCCTAAATTCAAGTGTAAAGGTAAACGATTATGATAATCACATATTTTCCGTTCAATTTCAACTACCAACTTTTGTCTACATGCATTCTCATATGCTATACAATTCCCATATATATGACCGATTTGATCACACCAAAAGCATCTAATAGGTCAATTATGTACTCTATTTGTTCTTCTATGTAAAGTGCTAGGAGTGAATCTTCTATGGTCAGGTAAAGGGCTTTGTTCAATAGAATGTGTAGATATATTTTGAACTTGAACTTGATGTTCATGTTTACACTCGCATGTTGCAATTTCTTTCACTTGATTCAATAGACTATCAATACTTTCTTGCATACTTGAAATTTCATAGCTAATAGTTTTGAATGTTGTAATCTCTTTCACATGATTTGATAGATTATCCATACTTTCTTTCAAACTTGAAAGTTCATAGTGAACAGTTTCATCTAAATTACCAAACTGTGTAATTAATGAACTAATAACCTCATTAACGTCTTTCATAAATGGAGTCATCATTGTAATACATGAAATTATTGAGTCAATCTTTGAGTAAAGTTTTTCATCCATGGATGCAACTATTCGTGACTCCATATGTTTGAATTGTTCACCATATTCTGGAGACTTCTTTTCAATCAACGCTTCCATGCTATAACCTATGTTTTGTGTGGTGTGTTTTGCAACACCGTTTTTGCCCATTGTTCACTTATGTAATGAAAAAGTAAAGTATGAGTACCTCGATTTGGCTTGAAGAAGAGGTTTCAATGTATCAAAATGTCAAAATATAAATTTGTAGCAGCTTCGATCGATGAGAAGGGTGAAGTGAAGAGGATAAGATACTTGCAAGTTTCCGTGAAGGAACTCACAAAATCTTGTTCAAGCTACCGCTCGCAAGGAAGTAGAAGCCGCGACTATTTGCTAACTTCGTCAATATATATGCAAGAAAATATAAATTATGCGTACCTGAGTTGCAATGCCGTTTCTTCACGTCGGGTTCAAATGTCGGGAAGATGGCGCACGGTTGGTGGATCAGTTCAACCGCCAAGTCCAACGACGCACGCAGGGTGCTTCAAGCGACTCAGGTGGTGGAATGGAGACTCAAAGAGATAATGAAAACTCAACAAAATTTATAAGATCACTTACAAGACATACCATCATATGGGAGAAAAAAATTGATTCATAATAAGAAGGGTTCATACAATTGTCATGAAAATAATAAAAAAGATACAAGTTACCAATTCATCATAAATCATAAAGTTGGTTCATAATGTTGATTCATAATATTCATCAATCCTTCATAATGTGTCTAGAGCCTCTTTGTCATAAAACTGAACTTCCATGTCCTTTCTTCAACATATGTGTGTAGCCTCCGTGTCCTTCAACTCCTCCATGTCTTCATCTCCTTCAAACTTCAATGCTAACTCTTCTTCATAAGATTATCTCAAATCTTGGATGCCTCAAGCTCCTCCAAACTTCAACGCTAGGGAACGTTCCTTGTATCTTCAGATGATGTCTTCCTTGATTGAATGAATATCAATGAGCCATAGTCCCTCTTTATATAGTATTTGTCCCTAGCGATTGCTTTTCAATAAAGCTAATGATCGCAAATCAAAAGTAGCGATGTACTCACCAAAAGCATAAATCTTATGCGATCGTAGTTTGCAAAAGGTTATCGGAAGTTTTGTTTTTACGTAATGCTTTTGAATCCATTTGTTTTATGATATTTTAATGTTTTAAATCTTTTGCTTATCAATTAACTGGTTTCACACTTATATGATATAAGTTGAGGGTTCACATGGATAAGGTAGAGTATGGGGTTCACATGGGTTTATATACATGGATAAAAAATGTGTTCATATGGTTTGCGAATGGTTAAAGTATGGGTTTACATGGGTGAAAGTACCTGGATTCCTCATAGAGAGTATTTTTATGGGTTCTCATGAAGTAAGAAAATTTTTTATTTTCTATTAGCTTCAAGGTTCTGTAGAGATGGAAATCTCTACGACACCGCGTTTCTGTGGCAGGGCTTTATTTGGCCTCCCAAAGCCCTACATGACCTTAAATGAGAGAAATTTCACTAGATGGATATTATCAAGAATGCAAATGCCCTAGGTGACCTTACATGAGATTGAAACTTCACTAGATGGATATTTTCAAGAATGCAAATGTTCTAAGTTTCAAAATGCTCTGCTCATATGTTTCAAAGGTATAGGGAGGTCAAACTTTGTTCATATTAACTACTCATGAACTACCTTTACTACTCATGATCCTTCTTTCATATTTCAAAGGTCTTGTAGGGCATTGGGAGGCCAAATAAAGCCCTGCCACAGAAACACGGGAGAAGGCCCTGCAAACGTTTTGCAGGGCCTTCTCCCACGTTTCTGTGGCAGGGCTTTATTTGGCCTCCCAATGCCCTACATGCCCTACATGACCTTAAATTATAAAGAAATTTCACTAGATGGATATTATCATTAGATCAAAATGACAAGATAAGAAAACAATCACTGATATATGAGAGATTATCACAAGAAAACACATGGAAATGTAAAATGACTGCTCATGTTTCATTCTAAATAATGAGATTATAAAGGGAATAGAGGAAAAGTGCTAATGTTTCATTGAAAATGGCAATATTTACAAAAAATCTCTTGTCCGTAGAGATCAGTTACAAAACTTCTACGATCACCCCTAATTCTCCTAGCTAACTGTATGTCCTTCGGTTGTATAGTGACTCGCTTAGCATGGATGGTGCACAGGTTGGAATCCTCTAGCATTGATATCAAAAATGCTTCAGCTGCCTCTTGTAAAGCTTCTAAAGCTAGAGCTTGGATCCTTAACCCTGCACAATACCTTTGTAAATCTTCTTTGACCACCCTTGCAAAGGGTCTTCTAGGTATGAGAATCTCAGCTATCTTTTGATAGTGCCTTATCTCTGCAAATGCCTTCGTATATCTTCTTCTTCGTTGAGGTGCTCTAGCTTGTGGTGGTGGTGGTCTTCGTTGGACATTTTCTTGTGGTCTTGGTTGAGGTGGTCTACGACGAGGTTGAAAGACTTTCTTCTTCCGTTGCACGCGTCTTTAGCTTTCTCCTTATTCAGGATGTTGTTGTTGGCTTTGCTCCCTCTCTTGATCATTGGGTATGGCCCCCTGATTTGATGGTAGTGTCTTTCCCGCTATAGTAACCCTATGATTTGTAGGTATTTCTTCGTTACCCCATGGTGGCAATGTTTGACTCTCATCACTTGATTGTGAAATTGTTCATGCAATTGTTCACTCCCAGAGGTATGGCCACCACCTGTTTCGCGATGGGATGCGGAGCGCGAGACACTACGTTGCGCCGCATTTGTTGTGATTCATCCATGGTGGCTTCTGAGTGCCTTGCACATAGGTAGGAAAGTTAATGGGATCCTTCCTTGCAGTTTGCTTTGTTCGTGCCATCCTCTTTAGTGCTAGAATGTTGAAATGAGACAATGAGTCTCCTTTTATAATGTTTCACTTAAAAAGGTTCTGTTCATATCTGAATGGACAAAAAATATTTTAAAAATTAAACATTACCTTAAAAAATTGCAAACAAGAGATTAGTGTGTAGCAAACCTTATGAATTATTCAGAAAATTCCATGAATGTATTAAATGACTTCACTTCCATGATGAACCCTGTTGTGTTCTTCTAGCCCGCCATTGAGCATGACGTAAAGGTCCCAATGATGACTTCCATTTTTCACTAGCTAAGTTGTGTTGATTAAATCTTGCAAGTTTTGCAACTTTCGACTCCTTGGCTCGTTCCATTGCATATGTCCTTGAAAATGCAATATGATAAAACCAATTAAACATCTCTTCCATATAGTTTGATTGCATTGCACCACCACCATGTCGTGTGTTCTTGAAGTAAACACCTCTAGCCTTGTAATGTGACTTCTCCATTCCTTGTGTACTAAAAATCTCCAATGAACCATATCGATGCATAAAAAATGCTCCATGTGCAAATAAAATATGTTGAAATGATATAAGTACATATAACACAATCTTATCAACAAGAAAATTGAAAAAATAAGAAAACTTACAATGTAATGTGTAATATTGCTCTCTCCCCAAGATAGGATGAAACACTTTGCAAACTCCATTAATGTATCTTGAAACAATTGACGGTCATTTTTGTTGGAGCTATTAAGACTCATTAAGCCTACCAACTTATCTTAGCATGACCAAACCTTCTTTCGCCTATTACTAAGGTCAATTTGAGAATCATTATCAGTGGTGATCATGCACAAGTCTTTCCATAGCTCCCTGCATTCATTTTTCTTAGGGCTTACACCTCTTTTGAAAAATTTTCTTCCCTTCTTCCCTGTCATTGACACTTGTTGCAAACTATTTTGCGATTCACTAGGGTTTTTGACAACTAGAGTTACATTACCACCATGACAACCAATCGAATTAAGCAACTCTTCCAATTTTTTGATTGCTTGTACAGATTTATCAATTGGCTTCATGGAAAATGCATATTCTATGTGGAGCTTCAATAATCTATCAAATATTCTCATGAAAGCATGCAATGTGCAAAAGTGAACATTAACTAATGGAAATGGAATAATGGGATTCCAATCTTTATGTAATGTGTCACGGTTAGGTATTTCTAACATTGGACACCTTAACAAAGGTCTATCCCATTCCGTGGAAGTAGGTGCATCTATGTATTCATCTAAGCTAGATAGTACTTTTTGTTGTCCCTTTGTTACTTTGTAGCCTCGAGTACAAAATGGACATGGATAACGAGCAGATGCACCTTGCTTGCAACCTAACATGCATTTGATAGTTTTTAAATCCCCACCCAAGTGCCAATCTATCTCAAAATCACCAAAGTTCTCTATGTGGAGCTTTGCACCATGAATTTGAGAAACTATTACTTTAGTGATCCATGGGGTCCTACTGAAAATCCATGAAAAACATCATTGGATTCTTTAGGTAATTCAATAGCACCTAACCACCATATTTCTTTCTCGGATTGAACACTATATGTAGACTTAGAGCTAGAGTTACTACTTTCATCAGATATGGCATTTCTCATAGCTTCATTCATGAGTGTCAAACTCAATCTCTCCATTCGTCATCCCTTTATGATCTGGCATTCATCTAACTTCAATATAAACTGTAATTTGGTATTACAATTTGTATAAATTAGCAAAATTTTTATAACATCAAAATACAATGTATATCAAGGTAACAATAGTGCACATACCTGGTATAGTAGATTTGTAAAATCGAACCATTGCCTGTTGAAGCCTCTCCAAATCCACGAATATGTTGTTGTACTTTGTGTAAGGAAATCCATTTCCAAATGCGCTTTTCAACTCTTTTTTGGATGTAGATAAATGATAAATAGACATAGGCATAATATCCTCTATATATAAGTAGTTTCCAAGAATACTAGTTATATCCTCATTGGACATTGACTTGTTAAGTGATACCTTGTAAGGAGATGGAAACATATTCTGCAAAATACCTTCTCTTTCTAATGAATGCTTCAAAAGGTTGTACAATGCCTTGTATCCTTTAGTACCAATTCCTGCTTCATCACATACCATCTGCATGTCTCTAGGAGTGATAATATCTTGTAACTTTTTTGTGAAATCTTTAATCACTTGCTTCTTGATAAGGTTTCTTATCCGTGACTCCAAAATACTAACCACCTGCTTGTTGGTCAAACAAGAATTTAATAACTTGAATTGATCCTCTGTTGTTGATGATGCACTAACATCTTCAACGAATGACCTACATAACAAGAATATATATATATATATATATATATATATATATATATATATATATATATATATATATATATATATATATATATATATATATATATATATATATATATATATATAAGTCTTCCAAAAAGAGAAACAAATACAAGCCAAACCTTATCACAAAAACTCGTCGTTTGCATGCTCCACCACCAATTGAAAGAGAGTCAAAGGATGTTAATGATCGTCTCCTACGTCGCATCCCAAGTGGAGTCTCTCTCAAGTGTTGGACAGTGTTTTTTAATTTCTCAATTGTTCTCTCCTTTTCTTCCATATGCTTTTCAAGCTCTGCAAGCTTTTCTTGTAAAGATATGATTGTGCTTTCAAAAGTGACCAGCCTTGTATGATTTAGTTGATATTGTTGAATCCAATACTTAGTAATGATAGTTGAATGTGTAGCCCAGCTTTACCGGCATCGATGAACTGAAGTAAAGTTGAGAGGTTATGGAATGTTGGATGGTAAGAAGACATTGGATCAGGAGGGTATAATGAACCATGAGTCCAAAGATCAATATTATTTTCTCCAGCTTCACGACGCTCATTTTAAGAGTTCACATCATTGTTGCATTGTGTATTTGGAGCAAATTCTCTGGGCACACGAACATGGATACTTGTTGATGCTGGGGCATGAGGACGTCCTAATGTGATGTTTGTAATAGGTGTCAACATCATCTTTTCCAACAATTAAACAATACTGAGAAAGAGACTAGAAATTTGTTTGGAAGAGATGCTAGAGCATGATTTTTTAGGAAAAGTTTGTTTTCTTGGATGTGGATGGGTCAAAGTGTGTTTTTCCACTGAGAATAGCCAAAAATGTTGAAAAGTCATTTTTTGGGTGAAGAGTAGTTACGGATTTGATGATGTGGCACTCTACTTTTGGAGGGATTTTAAAAATATTACTTTTTCAAAAGAAAAATTAAAAACTAAACTAAAAAAAAGTCACTTCTGACATATATATTAAAAAATGAGTCCTTTCAAGTAAATAAACACTGAAATTGAGACTTAAAAAAAAAATCATTTTTTTATTCCCATACATGCTCGAGTTTGATGATGTGGAAAGTAGATTCCCTTTCTCTCTCTCTAATAGAAAAGAGAGAGGAGCCTAGTAAGCCTTAAAAAAAGCCTACTCCAGCCTACTAAAAATTGCCCTATTAAATGCACTTTGTCCCCTTAGACGTGGTTGCGATCGACAGAGAATATTTTTAATTCTTAATTTTAGTTCGACCAAGTGATCTACTCGGCGGGCAACGCGCGCGAAAAGCTTGTGAAACTTCTCATTTGAATTAGGCACCGTTAATTGATTCTCGTTGTTTGTGCAGGAGTGTTGTCTTCTTCACTTGTTTTTGGAAAAAGAGAGAAAAGAAAGAAAAAAAGAGAAGAGGAAAAAAAAAAAAAAAAAGGAAGAAAAAGAAGAAAGAAGTAAATAGAAAAAGAAAAGATTCGAAAGAAAAAAAGAAGAGAGCTACCTTTTATTGTGGGATTTTTGCGCTTCTCATGATGCTTCTCTGCTCAGAGCTTTAGAAAAAGATTTTCTTGGAAATACCCACCGCGGCAAGATAATCTTCGGTTCCTTTTGGCCATGGATGTGGCTTCATCCTCTCTCGTCAAAAGTAATCGGGCCCCTCCCCCTAGGGAGACCGATATCCTGGCCGCGCTGCTGGAGGGGGGGTCGTGTGCCGCCCCTGGGGCATCCGAAAGTGTTGAATCCCCCACTGTTTCCCTCAGTAGACCCGCAGTTCTGTCGGCTCAGGAGGAGCTCAAGAAGGTTTGCCTCGTCGGCCAAGTGTTTGGCCCTAGGCCCCCGCTCGAAACTGTGCGACAATGGCTTCGAAAAGAGTGGTTCCCTCGAGGACTAATTGTTAGCAAATGTCAGTTCTTACCAGCGAACCACATGCTGCTAGTCTTTGAAAATGAAGAGATGGCGTTCCAAGCCCTTAGCGTTGGCACCTGGCAGTTCGGTCGGGCGACCCTGTGCCTATTCAGATGGTCCCCGGACTTTACTCCCGACAAATCGAAGTCGCTTCGGTACCCTCTTTGGGTTGAGCTCCCTAACCTTCCTTACTTCTTGTACAACTTCGTGTGGGACATTGTCTCTCCTATCGGCAAGCCGCTGGCTTCACGCGAAGACGTTGGTGGTCTCATCTATGAAGGTGCAAGACACTCGTTCAATGCTAGGTGGCACCCCCAAATCTGTGTCGAGGCCGACCTCAGTTCGCCGCTTCCTTCAATGATCAAAGTGGACATGGGCGAAGGAGATGTATGGGAACAGGACATCACATACAAAAACCTTCCCAATGCGTGCTTTCGTTGTGGCCAGCAAGGTCACAGGATTAAAGATTGCCCTCTCAGGCAAAAAAACAAGCGCTTTCAAGAAGCCTCCAAAACCGCTCAAGACAACTTTGGCGATTTGACCCACTCGACCAAGGAGGGGGAAGGCAAGGGCATCCTTAATCCGCAAGCTGATGCTGATGGCTTCATTGAAGTTAGAAGAAGAAGGAAAAGAAGCCCTAGGGCCAACGGTGAGAGAAACAACCTGCCGCTTACCCCCTACAACAATTTGTATTGCAATCTAGAAAAGGAGATCAATGAGCTTGACTACCCAGGTGGGAAGCTACTTGAGATAGACACCTACGACAAAGCCCTAGAGATCCTTGACAATAAAGAAACCCCCCAGGAGGGTTACACTACAAGCAAAGAAGATGGTTTCACCACTAGTAACGAAGACAACATGGATAGTGAAAGTTCCATCATTGGATCGACGATCCCGGAAACGGTGCCGAGCACGGGGCCCAAGTCTCCCCAGCAAGGGGCATCCCGCAAAGGAAAACAGCCTATGGAGTTACCCTGGAAAAGCCCCCACAAGAACCGACTTCTAAGTCGGGATCAGATCCCAGCGAAAAAGAAAGACGAAGCCAAGAGAAGAAAGGACAAAGCTCCCTCCCGCAAAGAGGGATCAATGCAAAAATGATTGTCATCTCGCTAAATGCTAGAGGGCTAACCGACCCCTCAAGAGCGACCATCATTGGTCAATGGCTTCGCGACATTAGCTTAAACCCAGACTTTATATGTATTCAAGAGATTAAAATTGACGGAGAAGATCTCCAGAAACGGCTCAGACAGATCTCCTCGGCCCATGTGTGGATCCCAACGAAGCACCAGCGGGGGTCTGGAGGAACGGCTATCGGTGTTAAACAACTCTGGTTTGAAAAGCTTGAGAACTCCATTGAAGATGTAAGTCACCGTTGGATTGCTGTCTCTTTTGGTGCTCCCCTTTGTGTTACTATGGTGTCTTTGTACGCCCCTAACGGGGATTTGGAGAGACTGAACACTTGGGCTTCCTTAGACTCGCTTCCCCACAACGTGCTTATTTGTGGAGACTTCAACATGGTGGAAGACCCTATGGACAGATGGATGGGCAAGGGCAGGGTCATCGACAGTCGGGAGAAAGAAACGTGGGACATGACCAAACTCCACTTGGATTTGATTGAGTTCAAAGACTCGAGTGGTTTTTCTTGGTCGAATCTCCAAGCGGGCGAGGACCTGAGGAAAGCTAGACTCGATAGATGCTACATCTCTCAGAGTTTTACTCAACAGTGGGGCCACCCTACCATCACGCAACGCACTGACCTCACTATCTCTGATCACTACCCGATCGTTATCACTTTTCAACCTTCCAACAAAATCCGCAAGGCTCCGTGGTTCCATGCCAACGCAAACACCTTCTCTCTCCCTTCCGTCCACCAAGAAATTGCCGATGTGTGGAAAGTGGTGTTCGCCTCTGGCTTGGCCCCTGCCAAGTGCTGGAGAAGTGCGGTCGACAAGTCTCGTAAGATCATGATCAGAACTAAGAAGATGCTCGAGACTGTGCGGCGGGCTCGTAGGGAAGCCCTTTACCACAGACTCTGGCGGCTCGAGGAGGAAGTGAACAAAGGAAAACAACAAGCCCAGAAAGGCCTCAGAAAAATCAGAGCAGTGTTGAGATACGAGGAAGAAATACAAAGGAAAAACTTGCAAATCTTCTTCAAGGAGTGGTGGGCTGGCAAAGCCGACAAACCCACCAAAGAGATGTGTCGTATCCTTAAAAGGAAACACATCAGAGAGTCGATCCCCCTACTGCTAGACCCACATGGCAATGTATGCAATTCGGAAGAAGATAATTTTGGCATCATCGAGGGGCACTTCACGAGACTCCTGGGAACCTCGAACCCCCTTTCCCACCATAGAAGGGACTGTATGGCTGCCATTTCTAGGGTTTCCCCCCGGAGGATTCCACCCAACCTCCACTCCCTGCTTCATGCCCCTATCTCGGAATCAGAAATCATTGAGGTCATTGATGCCCTCCCTCTCGGTAAAAGCCCGGGACCCGACGGACTCACTAACGAGTTCTTTAAATCCTTCAAGCTGGTGGTTGCCACCCCTCTTCGGATGGTTTGGCAAGAAGCGCTAAAGTTTGGTGCTCTTCCTTCTTGTCTAAATAATGGAATTATCAAGTTGATACACAAGAAGGGGGAAAAGAACAGAATCGAGAACTGGCGGCCTATTACGATGCTCCAAACAGGATACAAGATCATCGCCAAAGTCATTGCCAACAGACTCTCGTGCCACCTGAGATCTTGGCTTAGTGAGGACCAAAAAGGTTTCATCAAAGGCAGGTCTATCCTGGAAACCATTATGGATATTTGGGAAGGTATTCAATTTGCAAATGAGTCTAATCAAGATGTGGTTTTCCTCAAGATCGACTTTGACAAAGCCTACGACAGGCTAGAATGGGACTATATTCTACAGTCGCTCCAAGATCTCGGACTTAGTCAGAAATTCACCAAGATGATCGCGACCCTTCTCGGAAACGCAACGACCCAAATTAACGTTAACGACAAACTTTCGAAGGCGATCCATCTTAGAAGATCTATTAGACAAGGGTGCCCTCTGGCCCCCCTTCTTTTTGCCATCGCCACTGAGGGGCTGAGCAGACTTGTGGCTCATCATGTGGAGGCTGGCAATATCAAAGGCCTCCGGCTGCCTCACGACCACAGTCAAATCATCATGAGACTTTTTGCTGATGATATGAACGCGTTCGTCCACAATGATAATACCAGCCTGGAGACTTTCTGGAGGTGTCTTGCTACCTTTTGTGATGCCTCCGGATCCAAAATCAACCACTCCAAGACCGCCTTTAGGGCTATTGTGGGACAGCATCCTGGCCTTCTCATTGATCATGGCTGTCAAATCATTCCGCAGGGCCAAATCCTTCGACTTCTTGGAATCCCCTTGGGGTTTGGCGTCTCTATGGAGCAGCGATGGAACTGGGTGTTGGCTAAACTCGAAAACAAACTTAACTATTGGAGAGGTATGCAAATCAATCTCGCTGGGCGTGCGATGGTTATCAACACGTTCCTCCTCTCTTCTACCATCTATTTCCTTTCTTGTTGGAGACCGAATGAGGAAGGCCTGTCCAAACTGAATAGTATTTGTAGAAACTTTCTTTGGACGGGCGATCATAACAGAAGGGGAATGCCTAAAATCAAATGGGCCATCTGCACTAGCCCTAGAGATAGCGGGGGGCTTGGTATCCTGGACATTGGGTGTATGGCTAACAAACTGGCAGCCAAATGGATGATTAAGGCTTGGTGCAATAGGGAGGCCTCATGGGCCAAGCTGATCTTCAGAAACAAGAATGAGTTGGCCCTCACGGGGTTCCCGAACTGGAAGAATCTTGACATCATGACCCTGCTTTTCTCCCCGATCCCCGTCTTCCCGAAAGGCTCCAATCTCGTGTGCTCCCTTTGGAAGGGCTGGAATAAAGTCAAAAGCTTCACAAGAATTAGTGAGGACTGGAAGTGGGCGGCCGAAATCAGACAAAACGACTCTATCTGGTTTCCGATACATGGCATCCGGAGTGTGGAGTCGTGGAACATTCAAAATGCCAAGAAGCTATGGAACAAAGGATTCAAAAAATGGAAACACCTCTGGAAACATGACACCAACAACTGGATCAACTTCGAGGATATTGACCCTCGCATAAACATCTCCTACGAAGAATGGAACACTTTGCAAAGCAGATGCCTCGCTTGGGATCGTCACAAGACTCGCCTTCTCATGGGACACGACACACCGAACTCGCTTGGTCTCAAATGGCACAATGGAAATAGCCTACTCAAAATCCCGAACATCAAAGAAACGGCTGACCTCCAGATCAGCCTCAACAAGAAGTGGTGCCTGTCTTGGACGCGGCTTCGGTGGGACATGAAATTCATGGGTATCTGGCACCCCCTTATTGAGATTAAGAAGTCTGTCCTCTTATGGCAAATTCTTCATCGAGGAATTTGGACCAACCATAAGGCTAGAAAACTTTGTGGGATCCCTCCTTGGTGCAAACGCTGCCACCGTGCTATCGAAGATGTCCCACACATCTTCCTTACTTGCCCCAACTCCTACAGAATCTGGCAGACGGTTAGAATGAAAATCAGACTTCAAAAACAGCTTAGTTGGAAACAAGTCCTTTTGGGAGAAGCGATCGGCTGCTCTGCGACACTCTGGAACGCCATCAGAGGGGAAGTCCTGTGGAAAATTTGGCGGGAGAGGTGTGCTCTCAACTTCGGCGATCCCCCCAGGGAGTGGTCGATTGAGAAATCACTATTCCTCCTGGGCAAAAGGATCGTTAACAGTAAGAAGTCCCCCCCCTTCAGGCACCATCAAGTCCTCCTTTTGATCAACAACAAGCTCAAACCCAAGTGGGCCCCGCATGAGGGCGATGAGAGGGTGATTAACCTTCTCTGTAATGCAACCTAGGATTCAATCAAGCTTCCCCTGCTTTGTGGGATTTGGGGGGTCCCGTGGGCACTAGTCCCCTTCGTTTGTACCTTTGTTTCTTAATTTAATTCAAGTCCGGGAGAGTAGGCTATTGCCGAACTTCCTTTATATTAAAAAAAAACAGAATTAGGATTAATCCCTAAAAATTAGGAATCCTTACAAGGCCCATGCAGGGTTCACCTTTTTTCCTAATGAGAGAGCCGCATCTTGAAGTAAAAGAATATTACACAACCACCAGAAGACTCGATCATTCAAGAATGAACTTGGCGCATAACCAATTCTTCTTCCAATCATGGTGATAAATTTATTTTCTAGCAGCTCACCCTCAAGCTAAAGCATGCTTTAGTCTTCAATCTTGAATGGTTTGAATACTTGGAATGCTTTGAACCTGCAAAGCTTCACTCCAAAGCTTTGGTCATCAAATGTGCCACTTGCATATTTGTTGGAACAAATGACACTCAATCTTCCTCTTTGGATCTTGTCCAATCTACATCTGAATAAATTTTTGAGATCCAATTAGATGTGTAAGAGTAGATTATGCCTTCATTGATTGCATCCTTTAGATATTTGAGCATTCTTTTAGCTATATCTGTATGTGGCTTTCTTGGAGAGTGCATAAATTGACTAAGCACTCCAACACTATAAGATATGTCTGCACTTGTATGTGTAGCATAGATTAAACTAAGTGCATCCCTTAATATGTATAGATTATCTGCATTCCTAGGAAAAATGTGAGCTCTCAAAGATCACTAATCTTGAATTCCACCTACATATGTTTCTTGATTCTTTCTATCCCAGTCATAATATCACCTCTCATAATTAAGTCATCTATAGAAATACATAGATAGATAACTTCATTATGAGCATTTTTTATGAACAATGAAGGGCCTACATTGCTTATTTTAAATCCTTGATCTTGCAAACAAGTCACGAATCTCTAGTTCCTTGTTTTAAACCATACAATGTCTTCTTAATCTTCCATACATAATTAGGATAATTAGGGTTCTCATACCCTAAGGGTTGTGATATATATACCTCCTCACTCATCCATCCATTGAGGAAAGAATTCTTCACATCAAGTTGAAGTAGCTTCCAATCCTTGCAGCTGCAAGACTAAGCAAGATTTTGATGGTGGTCATCAATATGGCCAGAGGTGAGAAAGTTTCTTCATAGTCTATGCCATAAGTTTGAGCACATCCTTTAGCAACCAACCTGGTTTTGTATCTACAAATAGATCCATCTAAATTTCTTTTTAGTTTTTACACCCATCTACAACCTATTACCTTTGTGTTGGTTTGCAGAGGAACCGATTCCCATGTGTCGATCTATTTTAGGGCTTCAATTTCTTCCTTCATGGCTTTGTCTCAATTAGGGATACCTTTGGCTTCTTCATAAGTTGAGGGTTCTTTTGAAACTCAATAATTGGCCAAATAGGTGATATGTTTTGTTACAAAACTACAGTCATAACCATACCTTTCAGGTTGCCTCCTTTCCCTTGCTGATATTCTATGAGTGTTTTTAGAGGATTCTCCACATTCTTGTATTTTGGTCTCCCCTCTAGACTCCCAAAGTTTGTAATCTCTTTCCTTCTTATTTTGATTCATTTCTAGAGTCCTAGACTTATGCATTATGATTATTTTCTAATGGAATAAAATCTATATCAAGATAGTAGGGTAAATTTACATTTTGCTTGTCTTTTTCATACCATGAATTGTGTTCTTCAGATACAACATCCCTACTTGTAGTGAATTGCTTTGTAGTCAGATTGTAGAATCTATAGCCCATTTGTGTTCAGTCATTTCCAATGAACATTGTTGGAGTTTGAGGTCTGTCGAAGCGCATATTGAACAACACAAGGAAGAAGAAGAATCTTGGAGCACATCACACAGTACTAAATGTATTACCACTAGAATGTACAAAGATAAGTAACCTGTTAGGGTTATAGGCATATATACAAGCAGGGGGAAAGAAACCTCCTAAAGAGGGAAAAAAATGTCCCAATGGTCCTAGTGTGTTCACATGCATCACTACCTAAATATGTCAAAAAATCCCCCCTGAAAGTGATGCAGTGAACAAGGAGTTGGCACTCATGTATAAGGAAGTTCCAAGTTATGTGGAATCAATCCACAAAGGTAAGTAAGCTGAAAGCTGTGTGAAAATTAAGCTCAAGCGTAGACACTTGATCACTTCACATAAGCTTGATGTATTAGCATATCATTTGGAAGCTTTCACATGTACAACCTCTTGTAACCTTGAGCTATAATTACTCAATATAAAAGTGGAATAAACCCACGAGGAGTTAGCAAGCATATAATCTCGTAATGTTTGGTAGTTGAGTCAAGAGAGAATCAATCCTATACTTTATGATGCACTTTATTGGTAGAGATTTGAATTTGATTTCAAATCCTTGGCTCCAACAAAAAGCTATAAAAGATGATATGAAATGCCCGCGTGTAATCTCGAGGTTGAGAGATCATATCTTTGTACTTTCAGTGAGAAGAAGAGCTCATACCATAGCTCACTCATTACTACAACAAATTTTGGCATCATTGCCGGGGAGAGAGCTTCGAGGATGAGCATTGTGATGGTAAGATCGTAGATTTGCGATGTTGGAAGGTAAAAACTAGTCTATTTTATGTTATTTTTCTGATTTTTCTTCTGCACCTTCATCATCATCACCATCGCCATCTTCTTCCATCTTCATCTTCATAGAGAAATTTCCATATTTCACTAGATTTTCCACATTTTCACCTCACTTTTCATTCATGCATGTGCAAGAAGGGGAGAGAGAGAGAGAGAGAGAGAGAGAGAGGCAAAGTGCTTGTGTGAGCAAGTTTCTATGATTTCCATGACCCTAAACTCGGCACACAGGCCTCGGTGCTGAAATTCAAAATTCCTACCAAAAATCTTAGAAAATTGCGATTTTGTGGTGAAAATTGTGATTTTGTGAAAACTTCAAATTTTTTGAAAATCATGATTCTCTTAGTTTTGGAATTTCCCCCCTAAAAGCATTCTAAAAAAGAACACGATTCTAAGGTCATTCTCAGAATCACGATTCTCTAGTTATGCTCAAAATCATGATTCTCTAATCTTTTCAAAAAACATGATTCTTTGGTCATTCTCAGAATCGTGATTTTTAGGAAATAAAAAAAAAAAGCATGATTTTCAAGTCATTCTCAAAATCGCAATTTTCACAGAGCACGATTCTCAGGAAAAAACATGATTTTGAGGTCATTCTCAAAATCATGATTTTTAGGGTATCTCAAAAACACGATTCTCCATCAGAATCACGTTTTCCATGATTCTCTATCAAAATCACGTTTTTCATGATTCTCAGAATCGAGTTTTCTACGATTCTCTATCAAAATCGTGTTTTTCATGATTCTCTGTCAAGATCATGTTTTTCACGATTCTCTATCAGGATCGCATTTTTTCATGATTCTCTGTCAGGATTGCATTTTTCATGATTCTTTGTCAGCTTCACGTTTTTCATGATTCTCTATCAAGATCGTGTTTTTCACGATTCTTTGTTGGGATCGCATTTTTTGGGATTTTTGAGGATTGTGATTTTCACTCAAGAACGTGATTTTTTGGATGATTTAGAATCGTGATTCTCAGTGAAAATCGTGGTTTTCAACATTGTTCAGGATCACAATTTTCAACCAAAATCGTGATTTTTTCATAAAATCCTATTTGTTTTGATGCCCAGGAGCTTGATTTGACATAAATGTTTCATCAAAAGTCCTTTTGATCTCTATAGCACATTGATTTTTGGATGCGCTGATTTGAAGTTGACCCTCAAGTGGGATTGGAAAGCCAAGGAGGCTCCAAAGGATTTTGAGCAGTATAAAAGGGAAATTTTGGACTCATAACCAATGCATATGAACCTCAGATCTAGTAGACACCTAGGCAAGGATAAACAAAACATTAGATCTTCTGAAGCAAGTGCCAATCATACAATTAAGTCTTGGGCATAGCAACTTAGTGGTTATCCCTACGTACTAAGTTCAGACACAAGTGATTCAAAAATGTCTTTTAGCATGGGGAGACCTGCAGGTAGCTCGGGCATTGCCTATTTACGGACACCAGAAGGTCTGTATAAGACACAACTGGAGTATGCTAGGATTCTCGCATCTATGGGGATGGCCTGAGGCGATCAGTGGTCCAACTCAAAAATCCTAATCAACCCTTTGTACATGAACATCCAGTGGTTAAATTCAAAGAAGGTTCATACATTGATAAGCAAGGAACCATGTATATGGTTAGCAGCTTACCCGAAAGGACAAATGAGTTTGGAAACATCATTCCTGAGAATGAGATAGGAGACCTAGAGTAAGGAGATGTAGGACGAGAACCCAAGACCCCTAGAGGCAAATCGGTTTTAACCAAAATACTCACACCAGAATGGATTCCCCAGGATAACAAAAGTCTAGAATTGTTCTCGAATAGGGAGACATATGAAGCTTTTTTATGGGTTTAATACTGATCAACCTAGTAGAGTAGGAAATGTGACGATATATGAATTTAAAGATCCTGATACCCCTGGAAAAGTGTTCTATTTAGACAACACATGAGAGAGGGTATTTGTGGTAACGGAACCTGGTAGACATGCATACACTTGGCAAGATGAATTGATTTTCCCTCCACCAAGATCTAACATCTCCCATGGCCTCCAAGGAGTAGGATCATCCCAAGCTCATGAAACCCAATGAGAACGAGCTAGAGAGAGACTTGAGGTAAGATTTGCACATATCGTGGGTAGAGATAGATCAGGATTTGAAGGCAAAAAACGTGGAAGAGAGAGACATAGAGCACATAGGCATCAAGGAGATGAACATGATTTTCCATTGGCTAGACCTAGAGAGTACCCAAGAACCCGTAGACCCTTTCAAGTGGTCAAGACAATGAAAAACCACTTGGATGGTTCAAGAGATTCTTATGACCATGTGGTGAGTTCAAACAAGTGTTAAGAACTGAACAGGTTGAGGACTTGCTCACCCAATTCGAGGCATTTGGTTTGACTCTTAAGGGTACTGACTTAGCTTAGTTTCAACCCTTGAATAGTCGTAACTATTGAGATATAGGTCAACTGCTAGAAGAATTCATTGTAGAATTTCCAAGAGTGGTATTAAGCATAAGACATCATCCTTGATCCACAACTTCAAGCAAACAGCCCAAGAAATAATGTGACTTGTAGGAAGACGGTTCAGATAGTACTTAGAAAGATGCCCTATTCCAAAGTTACCCACACCAGCAAAACAAGTGGCTTTGTTTTTAGATGGCTTACTAAGCACAAAGTTGAGATCATATGTGTACTTAAAAGAGCCTAGATCTATAGAAGATTGTCCAAGGAACCCCTCTAGTGCGTTGAAGGTTACCCCCATTAATGTGGTAGGCTTAGTGGTGGATTCAAGTTTAAGTAGCATTAATGTGGTTCCTGTATAAGCATTTACTATGGCACAAGCATTAAAACAAGATAAACTAGTTGAACAATCAAAGTCCAGTGAGTCAAGAGAGCCTAGTAAGAGAAAACAAGAACATGGAAGGATACCAGAGAGAAGACCAATCATAAGTGGGGAAGAAAGTTATCAGAACTAGAAGAAAGCTTGAGAGACGCAAAAACAAAAATAGCAGACATTGCATCTCAAAACCCCTCACATGTTGAAACTACATCCTTTAATTTAGAAGTTGTTCCAAAATGGACAAATAAGTTGGTACCTATCCTAACCTTCAGACTTGCAAACAAGAATGTAAAAAGGAACAAAGAAGAAATTGTAAAATCACAAAAATATCACATATTGAAAGGAAGTATGTACAAACAAGATACAGGGGTGTATTAGCTTGTTGTGTCAAGGAGGATGAACATAGCAGTTGGCTGCAACAAGTCCATGAAGGATTGCTAGGAAATCAATATTCTAAACAATGAACATTGCAGAATTTGAAATTTTTAGGAGCGTATTGGCCTAGTATTGACAAAGAAATACATGAGTGGGTTAAGAATTGTCCAATGTGCAAAGAGAGACCCCCAGTGGAGCATGCTACCCTTTATCACCTGTCTTTAATTCCAGATTGGAGTGCTCCATTGGTAGAAATTTACGAGATTGAGGACACTACACAGTGAGGCTAGCCTAGCAAGAAAACAAAGCATGGAGCAAGAGGCTGAGGACCATGCTTTAGTTGGAGACAACCTATATTGAAGAGGCAAAGATGGGTACCTAAGATTGTGCATTCATGAATCATATTATTTGAGAATCTTAGAGACTGCACATAGTGGTATCGTAGGTGGACACTTTGGTCCTAATCGACTAATTAAGACCATTCTATTCTCAGGACCTTGGTGGCCCGCTCCTCATATGGATGCACATACATATGTGAAGAAATGTGACACATGCCAACGTGCCTAATATCTGTTTAGAGCAGATGAGATTCCTTTGAGACTGATGATGGGAGGACGTGCATTTTTATGTGGGATATAGACTTTGTAGGTCCTATTAACCCTCCAGTTAGAAACTCCCATGCACACATTATTGTAGCCACAAATTACCTTACACAGTGGGTAGAAGTTAAAGCTACAAGAAAGAATGATGCTCAAACAATGGCTAAGTTCTTATTCGAGAATGTGTTCACGAGATATGGACTACCAATAGAGTTAGTCAGTGGTAGAGGCACATACTTCTTGAATGAATTCATTGAAAACCTTCTTCATGAGTTCATAGTAATACATAAGAAGTCTACACCTTATCATTCACAAGCTAACGGACAAGTTGAGCACACAAATAAGATCCTATGTAATGTCTAGACAAAATTGGTAAATTATAAACGCTTTGATCGGGATAAACAACTTCATCATGCTTTTTGGGCTTATCGAGTTGCCTACAAAACAGTACTCAATGCCACCCCATTTCATATGGTCTTTGGAAAGAAATGTGTGCTACCATTGGACTTTCTAATCCCAACTTTAAAAGTAGCACAAGAGCATGACTAGAATGGACACGAGTTTTCCTCTAGAATATTTGATCTAGAATGCTTAGGTGAGACTAGGCTACGAGCAATAGCAAGCATCTATGCTACAAAGAAAAGACAAAAAGCTTAATTTGATGCACACATCAAGGATAAAGGATTGAAAGAGAGAGATCTAGTGTTAATTTATAGACTAAACCAGCATGCTCATAGATTGGAAAAAAGAGGATATGGACCCATGATCATGAATAGAATTTCCACTAGTGGTGCGGTTCAATTGGCCTTTCTAGAAGGTGACACCTTGCCAAACTATATTAGTGGATGTAGAGTTAAGCTATATCAAGAACCTCTTACAGAGGATATGCTAATGAGACTCAATACTGCTAAGAAGCAAAAAGCATAAGAGTTAAGGGTTAGAGAGGAAGCACATGCACAGGGTAGAGAGCACATTAGGAGAAATAAGTTAAGGCGACAAGGCCTAGATGTTCATCCCAATGACCCAAGATAACACATGGACATGTGCCAAACATCAAGTGCAATTGCTTCGTGAATAATCGATCGACGTCCCTTTGTGACCATAGAGGTAGGACAAGGCAAGAATGTAAAAACTATGAGAGCGTTGATTGACTCAGGTGCTGCAACTAGTGCAGTTAGACTTGCAATTGAACATCAATCCCATAGAAGCCTATCTCATACTGCCAAGACTTGCAATTGAACATCAATCCCATAGAAGCCTATCTCATAGGATTGGGAGGTGTGGAAACCCCTTGTTTGGGTGAGGTGCAACTTCCCATCTACCTTCAAGATGTCCTAATGATAGTCAAAATGCTAGTGTGTCAAGATGAGGACCTCACAGAACCACTTGTCTTGGATCAAGACTAGATCTATGACCATGCACTCAACTTAAACCTAAGAAGTCAAATTCTTCAAGTTTGGGTACATGAACAATGCATTACATTAGAATTAGAGAATTGCATGCTCACAAATCTAGGTGTCACACATTCTCTTAGTTCTTCTAAGGCTAATCTAAGAGAAGAAGATGTTGTATGTGTCCAAAGCTCTATGATGCAAAAGGATGTTGCCTCCAACAAAAGGGTCGAAGAACCATTGAAACTTCCTTCTTTTACAAAGTCTCAGCCATCTATAGCAGTTCAACCACAGAGGCAAGAGAAAAAGTACAAGATTGCTGCCCTATCAACTACACAAATAGATTTTAAGAAGAAAGTAGTTTCAAGCAGGAAGCAGATATGGGTACGCAAGGGTGAACAATCAATCACATCATTACAGTCGAACTTGTTACCAAAGAAGCAGTGGAAAAAGCCAAGGTAGGAAGTTGCAGAGCAAGGAAGATCTCTATCTCAAAGAATACTCTGAATTTGGGCGCTCAATGAAGGTTGACCACAACAATGTACCAATTTGGGTGCCTAAGAAATTAGTTGCAGCTCAATAAGGTCAATCACGCATGTGGGTACCGAAGGCACTCTTACATGCACAAAACCCTCAGTCCTCACTCATGAGACAAGTCTCAACAAAGAAGCCAAGGTGAGGCAAGGGACAGAATCAAGCATATAGCTCAAAAGAAGATCAATTCACCTCTTCTGTGATAATAAACAAACAATCATCAAGGATATGGGTTTGGAAGCCAAAAGCACCAGTAGCACCCATCGAACCAAAGAGCCAAGCAGGAGGGATCAAACCCTCAAGAAACCATCCAAACATTAAGCGGCCAACGGTGATCACTACACAATCAAACACTATTCTCAAATGGATCCCTATAAGGAGGAATGATCAGTTTTCATTCAGCAATCACTTGCTTATATCATTTCAAGATCAAATGGATACCTCCCATGAAGATGGCATCAACATATGCAAGTGACATCGAAAGCCTCGACAAGCGACAACCATGTGCTCCTTGCAGAACCCTATCTTTTGCACCATTGGTCATGTATTTCTTGAGTATGCATTAATATAGGGCCACATTACATGGCCGTGCATAGACACAATTGAGAATTCCATGCATTTGACATATGTAAATTATTTTCTTGATACTAACATCTGTCTTATTGTTTTGTGACATTGTTAAAAAAAAGGGAAAGAGAGAGAGAGAGAGAGAGAGCAATTGTTCCTAGGTTTGGCTCATGGAACATGAATGAGTCATGCTTAGTTGAAGGTGGAACCATTGATGACTAGGCATTTATCAATTTGGATAGAAGTGTGTCTCAGCTAGCAGATGATATTATTGATGCCTTATCTAGTAGATGTCCAGAACTTGGCATGAATATGGCATCCACAACTATTGTTCCCCCTTACCATGGTAAGAGGGAAGAGCTTGAAGGTCAAAAACTTGCACGATGCTTAATTATTGTATGTACGAGAACATCCAAGGAGATATCTGCAAGGGGCAGTTTTGGTACCCTACAAATCCTTGTATGTATACTAGGTGAGAAGACTTTTGCTTATGGTGAGCTAAAGAGAATATGTGAAACTAAGCTTGGTGTAGTTACCCAATGTTGTTTGTCAAGGAATATAAATAAATTCAATTCTTAGTATTTGGCAAATGTTGCTTTGAAGAGAGGGGACATGACCAGGCACTCGAAGAATCTCATCAATCGACCATCAACAAGGGCATTCATCGACAACGATAGAACAACTCATGGTCCATCACAATGAGGGGTGTACAATACGAAGAGATAAACATCAATTGACCATTCACCATGGTAAGAATCCTTACTTTGGCAACACCATAACGATGATAGATTTGGAAACCTATTTGTCACCATACCCTTGAGCACTTAGCTCAAGACCTCCACTTTTCACACCACACTTCTTCCAATGCATTTTTTGAGTATGCATGCATAGGCCACATTACAAGGCCGTGCACAAGGCACATACTTTCTTCAACCCATGCACTGACACACTAACCCATCACTCATCATGGGTTACGAGTACTAATAGAAGGTTTCCGTTGTTCCTCTCTTTGATCTTTCCTTGGATGTGTGTGCATGCTAATGTGCTTCTCACTCACACATTTGTGCCTTCATATGCTCATGGTCTTCATACCAATCCTCACTTCTCTATGGATTGACAAGTAAATGAGGTGGTGCTTATGCTTGAGCTACAGATGCACTCATCAAAAGTTTACAGAATTAGATCAACAAGAATCACAATATGGGGACACTAGTAGTTCAGAGCTCTCAATCGACTACTGAGGAGACTAAGGTAAGCCCTCTTTCTCCCCCCATCTATAACTCACCAATGCATATTGAAGAGGAGGCACATCATTTTGATCAAGATACACCAAATACTGCAGAAGTAAGCCGAAGGGAGTGGACCATGTTGGTGTCCCAATTGTCAACCTAGTTCAAGGATACAATAATAAAAGTGATGAAGGGAGCAGAATCAAAAGTAAAAATCTAGATCAAATCATAAAACCATTCAGTATCCCATACGGGTTACTGAAAGAAGAAATTAGATACTATATCAAAAGAACTACATGGAAAGAACCTAACCAATAGCTAAACTTAAGGGTTGACACATTTTTATACACACAAGAAGAATTTGACAAAGTTGATCCAATATGGAGGCAAAATTTTTTGGAGAAAAACCTTACATTGCAGGTGCATTGGGAAGATGCACCATATTTACTCCAAGTAAATCCACCTTTTTGCCATGTGCCACGGAGAAGACCATGGATACAATTTTGGGAGGCATAGAGCCATGGCACCATTAATAATCAATGGCTTAATTAGCCTTTATGACCAAGCCTTGCAACATAATTACTCACCAACCAAAGATTACATGGTGTGAACAATGGAATTTTGGGTTTCAAGATATGTGTTGGTCCCAGATTTAGCAATCAAAATGACCAATAAAGTATTAAGCATGCTTATCAAAATTTTGAAGGTTTTCAAACATGTGGAATATACATTCTTGAACTTCATCGAAATTAACTAGGGGACAGATGCTCTGATTTTTTATCTTTCTATAATGCCTAGTCACCTTACCATAATGGATCTTTATTCTCGACTCATGTTTTTGCCAAGTCCATACATGTAGACGTTCAAAGAAGCATTCTTTACAAAATTTTTTAAAATGGACTCAAAAATATTCTAGAAAATGTCATCCAACTTAAATGTTCGACTTGTCACATATGAACTAAGCTTTTTTGTAGGTCACAAAAAATTACCACATGATGGGGTGAAATCAACTCAATGAAAGGAGTTAATGATACATGAAGCCAATTTGCTTAACCAAAAATAGCAAATAATATTCCAGACATGCTCATGCTGCCTATCAAAGCTTGTAAGGGATGAAAGAGTTCAAGAGGAGGGATGTGTAGAGGGAGAATCAAGCAAAAGAAAAAGAAGAAGAAAATCAAGATGCAAAGTAGCTCAATAAAAGACTCACCCTCTGCCCAAAGCCCTGCAGGGGCATGTATCATGATTTTACCATATTGATGCTTAATTTGCTCCAACCTTGTGGGTGTATTAATAAATTCTTATATTGTGGCTATCGATAACACTAACTCCTTTATTTTACATTGTGTTGATATTGGAAGTGGTTTAACCAACCACTTCTTGATGAAAAAATCATGGGGAGGATGTGGCAATTTAGCCATCCGTGCCTTGACTTTTGTCAAAAATTCTAAGAAGGTCTCCCACGAACCAATTCTTAGATTTTCTAGTTACCCAATAATTTTTTTAGTTGTGTTCCCTTATTGAAACTGTGTCCTAAATGCTTCCTTCATCAAAACCCATGTGGTGAAATGGTTGTCAGTGAACTGACTAAACCATTTTTCTACTAGCCCTTCTAATGTTGCAGGGAAAAGGAGAAAAAATGCATCTTCTCTTCCCATCAGACCCCTTGTTTTACATAAGGATGAGAATCTTCTAATGTGCTCATCTGGGTCTTCTTGTGCTTATCCTTTAAAGGATGGAAAATTGATATTAAATCGAGAAAGTAAAGTTTCCAAATCTACCTAGGTTGCCATATTCTTTACTGATGATGTCGATGACAATGGACTAGCTGATCTTCAAATAACCTTCCTTCTTGTTGCTTTACAAGGGACCCTCAAGGTTTGAGGTCGGATTGCCGTCATGAGCTATTCATACTCCTATTAGGTTAAGAGAATTCCAATGGAAGAAAGATTACCTCTTAAGCCGATACAGTACTATCGATACCCGTGCACTCTTCTACAATTTGCAAATATTGCTTCTCCTATGCTCAAGCCTCCTTGTGGTCCCACCAGGTGTGCCAAATTTTGTTGGGGGATTGTTGTGCATAAAGGGACTTGAGTGTTTGTAGGAGAAGGAAGAAGTACAAGAAGAAAGATACAGACACTGGAAGCTTCTATAGACTGATTATAAAGAGAAAAGTACAATGATGATATAGAGTACAATCCAAATGCTCTCTGTGCAAAATCCCAAAGAGTACACAATAAACAAAGTTACAAAGTACCCAAAGTTCTTGCTCTCACCGACCTTCTCTGCACCAGACATCCACCTTCTCCAAGAGCTTGCACTTGTGCACACCTTGCAGTCAAGCTTCCAATAGGGGGGAGGGATGGACACCTTTTGTCGATGCACACACAACTTCTATAATGCCCAAATAGTGATGCAAATGCCCCAAATCAGACATCTCAAATGAGGCATGCAAATCAGCCTTAAAATCAGCAATATGCTTCTCAATAGGACCAGTGAGCAACATGTTTTTCAACATAGACAACAATGATCAGAAGCACATCATTAGCACGCTAAACATATAAGGTGCTTTCAATTGGACTGTTCTCAAAACCATGTGCAATCAGAAAGGCATGTATCTTCTCATACCAAGCACAAGGTCCTTGCTTTAAACCATATAATGCCTTCTTTAACCTACACACCTGGTTTTCATGCCCTTTTTGCACAAAGCCACGGGGCTAAAAAACATACACTTCTTCATGCAATTCACCATTCAAAAATGTAGTTTTAATGTCCAACTGATGTACATTCCAAACATGATGGGCTGCAAGTGCATAGATGCTTCGAACAGTAGTCATACGGCATGTAGGTGCAAAGGTCTCATCAAAATCAATGCCTCTTTCCTGTGGATAACCCTTTGCAACAAGCCTAGCCTTATACATGTCAACTATTCCATCAGACTTACACTTCAACTTTCAAACCCACTTAGTGCCAATGGCCTACTTGCAAGGAGGCAAGTCACATAAAGACCAAGTACCGTTCTTCATTATAGCATCATATTCAGATTGCATAACATCCATCCAATTTTTTGAATTTTGTGCTTCATCAAATGAAACAGGCTCATTCTCATCATAGAGACTAGATGCAGCCATAGCATAACAATCTGATGCAAAAGAGGCACTATGAGAGCTTGATCAAGTACGATATGACAGAGGTGCATCTAATTTGTTGTCATGCAAAGTCTATACCAACCATTTTGGCATAGTTTTTGCCTCCTCAATGTCAGCTCTCTCATCAACAAGTGCATCATGTAAATCTGCATCAGAAATGGGATGATATGCATCATCACATGAAACCTATAAAGGTTGAGAAGTTGCCTCATTAGGACTAGCACTAGACTGTCCACCTATAAAAAGAGGCAGCAAAGTGTCATACATGTCTTTGGACCTAACAGATGTCTCCTTAGTACATGAAAGCAATGGCTGAATAGCATCTTCCACAAAAACAACATCACAGCTAATGAGTATGTGTTTAGTCTATGGATGATATAGACGACAGCCTTTACTTTCAAAACTGTACCCAACAAAAATACATTTTATTGCTTTATCATCCAATTTTTTGCGATGTTGTTCAAGCACTAATGCATATGCCAAACAACCAAAAACATGCAAATGAGCAATAGATGGCTTGCGATCATGCCAAGAATCATATGGAGTGATAGACCGTAGTGCTTTAGTGGGACACCTGTTAAGTACATATGCTGCACACATGACAGCCTCAAGCGAGAAACTATGTGGTAAAGCCTAACTCTTGACCATACATCTGGCCATCTCCATGAGTGACCTATTCTTTCGTTCAGCAACTCCATTCTATTGAGGCCTATACGGCTCTATACACTGGTGTTTTATCCCACATTCTGCTAGAAATGCATTAAAATCAAAAGACATATATTCACCCCCTCGATCAAAACGAAGGGTGCACATTTTACATGCTGACAAATTTTCAGCCAAAACCAAAAGCTCTTTGAAGCACATGAACACTTCGGACTTTACCTTCAATGGATATACGCATGCATGCCTGGAAAAATCATTGATGAAAGTCATGAAGTAAAGATAATTTTCAAAAGAAGGTGTCTGCATAAGACCACATACATCACTATGTACAAGCTGCAATTTCCAAGCTCTATAGAGAGAGCAACAACCTCTCCAAGCTTACTGATGTTGAAGAAGATGATGCAAAAATATGAAGGAGCAAGACAATGATGGACACAAGCATATGTATATTGCTTCCTTGTAATTTACAAGTGATTTGAAGTCTTATGTAGAGTCTTGAAGTTCTCCAAGACTTATACAAGTGGATTTTGAATTCAAATGAAGGCGGTAAAGGTTGTTGAAGAGGATCAATTCATTTTCCTACAATCTAGAAAAACTGAAGATCTAGTTTGATCTACTTTTAGGTGATTGATTGATTCATTAATTTCAATTCAAAGACCTCAAATTCATGGAAGTTTAGCTGTCTGTTTCTCCTTTTAGATGTGTAAATATATGGGCTTTTACAATGGTAAATGATCCATAAAAGATTAAAAAAAAACAATAAATGAGCATAGGTAAAAGAATGCTTCAATGCATATTTTGACATAATCCAAACCATAGTTTTTTTGATGTAGATCAAATCCACCTCAAGCATAGTGTAGGCTTGATGTTCCAATAGCTCCCCATCAAGCTAAAGTATGCTTGAGTCTTCATTCTCTAATAGGTTGAATTACTGCCATTGATTTAAATCTACAAAGCTTTATTTCATCAAGTGCCTTCCCCATCATATCTGCTAATTGATTTTTAGTTGGAACAAAAGAAATGTCAATCTCCTTTGCCATGAGCTTCTCCCTGATGAAGTGGTAATGAACCTTTGTGTGTTTGGTTGTTGCATGGAAAATAGCGTTTGTTGCTAGATGCATGGAACTTACATTGTCTCCAAATATGTGAGGTTTGGAACTCACAAGTCCCAAATCTGTATACAATGCTTTTAGACATATTGAATCTTGAGTTGTTACCTCTGCTTCAGTTGAGGATAAAGCAATTGTTGGTTGCTTCTGCAAACTCCATGATACTAGCTTTGAACCTACAAATGCTAAGTAATCAGATCTACTTCTTTTATCATCCTTAGCTCTTGCCCAATATGCATCTCAAAAGATTTTGATATCCAAATATGGAGTAAGGATAGAATCTACCTTCATTGATTATACCTTTGAGATACTTAAGTACTTTCTTAACTGCATCCATGTGTGGCCTTCTAGGTGAGTGCATGGTTTGGCTAAGCACTCCCACACTATATGAGATGTCTGCTCTTGTATGAATAGCATATATCAAGCGACATACCAAGCTCTGGTATTCTTGAATGTCTTCAATTTTCTCACCTTCATAAACACTAAGTTTATGATTCATCTCCAAAGGCGTACCTGTAAGCTTTGTGTTCTCCATGCTGAACTTGAGAAGTAGATCTTGAATGTATCTTCTCTAAGTTAGATACATCCCTTCATCTCTATAAATCACTTGCATACATAAGAAATATGTGGGATCACCTAAGTCATTGATTTTGAACTCCTCTTGCCTGTGTCTCTTGATCCTTTGAATGCCATTCAGATCATCACCTATCAGAATAATATCATCTAGATATACACATAGATAGATAATCTCATTGTGATCCCTTTTGAGGAATAGAGAAGGATCTGAGTTGCTAGGTTTGAAGCCTTGATCTTAAAGGTATGTAACCAACCCGTAATTCCAAGCTCTAGGAGCTTGTATCCATACAATGCTTTCTTAAGTCTACAAACATAAGATGCATGATTAGGGTTTTCAAAACCTAGAGGTTGTGACATGTATACCTCTTCACTTATCCAACCATTTAGAAATGCATTTATTACATCAAGTTGGAGGAGTCTTCAATTTCTTGCAGTAGCTACACTTATCAATGTTTTGATTGTAGTCATCATTGCAACTGGTGAGAATATTTTCTCATAGCATATACCATGAGTTTGTGAGCATCATTTGGCAACTAATCTCACCTTGTACCTACGAACTCATCCATCTCAGTTTCTTTTAACTTTATATACCCATTTGCAACCAATTACCTTTTGATTGGATGACATTGGAACCAAATCCCGTGTCCATCTCCTTCAATGCATATATTTCTTCTTTCATGGAATTTTTCCAATTAGGTTTTCCTTTGCCTCCTCATAGGTTGAGGGTTCTTCTGAAATTGAGCCTTTTGCCAAGTAGATTGAATACTTTGTAACAAATGTTGACTCATATCCATACCTTTCAGGTTGCTTCTTCTCTATTGTTGATCTTCTAGGATCTTGCTTAGAGCATTCTCCACACACTTGCATCTTTGCTTTGCCTCTTGACATCCATAGATTGTAATCATTTTCCTTTTCATCTTGGCCATCATCTGTATCACTTCTTGGATCGTGGACCTGTATATCATGCTTGCTTCCTCTTTAATGAGAATCAGAATCAAGATCATATGGTAGAGTTACCTTTTGTTTGTCTTCATCATACCAAGATGTGTGTTCTTCAAACACAACATCTCTACTTGTAGTGAATTGCTTGGTTGAAGGATTATAGAGCTTGTAACCCATCTGAGTTGATTCATACCCAACAAACACTACCTTTGTTGCCCTTTCATCTAGCTTAGCTCTTATTTGTGATGGTACATGAACATAAGCTCAACAAACAAACACCTTGCAATGTCCAAGACTAGGTTTTCTTTCATGCCATGCTTCATAAGGATTCATACCTTGAAGTGATTGGATGGTAGTCTATTGACAAGATATACATTAGTTGAAATAGCCTTTGCCCATAGATAATGTGGCAAACTCTTCTCTTCAATCATTGTTTTGGCTGATCCAACCAATGACTTGTCTCTTCTCTTTGTAATTTCATTTAGTTGAGGACAGTACCTGGTAGTCACTTCCCTTTTGATACCTTCATCCTGCAAGAACTCATCAAACTCTTGGAGAAGTATTCTCCCCTCCATTAGATTTAGCTTCTTGAGTGATCTACGTGTATGATTCTCCACATGTGCTAGATAATTTTTGAAGAAATCAAACACTTCATTCTTACTCTTGATAAAGTATAGAATATTCCATCTACTCTGGTCATCCATAAATGAGACAATACCTTGATCATGCCAATGAAGGTGCTTGACTTGGTCCCCATACATCTATATATACTAAGTCCAATAAGTTGTTGTGGATGTAGCCTTTGTCGTTGAATGGTTGTATTTGTGCCTTCCCAATCTCACATGCATCACATATGTATGTTGATCATGGGTTGCTTTGATATGTTTGGTAGTTCTAGAACACTTTAATCCCTTCATATATCCTTCAAGGCTCTTTTTTTCACATGAGCAAGTCTCTTATGCCACACTTCAAGCTCATTTAGGGTTTGAGACCCAAAAGTGAATAGAGCTATGTTCCTGGTTTCTCCTACTTCAAAAGTAAAGAGCCTACCATGCTTCTCACCTCTGGTTATCTTCTTGAAGCCTCGACATGGATCTTCCACAAAAGCTCCATGTTGAGTGAACCTAAATTGCAAGATTTTTTTGACTATTAGGTCTACACTTATTAGATTCTTAGTGATAGTGGGTACATAGAGAACCTTACTCAAAATGTCTTTCCTAGCATTGGAAGCTTTTACATTACCAATCTTCTCCGCATTGTGCTTAGTATCATCCCCTATTTGTACTTCATGTTTATGCTTTGGACTTTCCAAGTCAGATAGAAGGGCAATGTTGCTTGCAACATGATTTGAACATCTAGAATGCATCTAGAACAAATGATCATCTTCTTTACCTTCTTTGTGGCCTAGATTCTTTAGAAGCAATGAGTCTTCATGTGCTTTATCTTCAAAATAATTATTGTCATCCCTTCTATTATGGCCTCTATTTTTATTGTTGAAGTTGTGTCCACCTATTCATCTATTGTTGCCATATCCACCTCTTCCACTTCATTTTTGGGTCTTCCCATTGAACTAGCAATTTTGAGTGGTGTGGTTCGTCTTATCACAGATGGCACAAGGTTGAATATTCTGACCTTTGGCTTTGTCATGCTTTGGTACTTTCTTCTTCCCTTTCCACTTGCCCTTGCTTGCAAATTTGGCTTGTAAAGTCTCCTCTTCATCTTCTTCCTTCTCCTTGCCTTTCAACTTCTTGTCCTTCCTATCTGCATATAGAGCACTACTTGAATTAACGTGATAGGACTTACCTTCCTTTATGCTATTGTTGGCCTCTTGATTGAAGAGTTGTCAAAAAAAGATGTTGAAGTTTGAGTTTGCACATCCATAATGAGATCATAAGGTGTGGTGAAGGATTGCCATTGCTTATCACTTCGAATCCCATTGAGAATTTGCCTCATGATAGCCTCTTCTTCAATCAGCACTCCAATGTATGCTAACTAATCTGCAACCTCCTTGAGCTTGGTAACAAATTGTGTGATGGTTTTTTAGGCGTCTTCTTCATTTTCTTGAACTCGTTCCAAAGATGATTCTTTCTTGCTTTGGTAATAGAAAAAAAGAAAGTCTCTAGGGCATCCCAAGTCTCTTGAAATGTCTTGCATCCTCTAATATGTGGTAATAGAAAGTCTGAGATAGATTTTACTCTGTATAACCTTGCTTGAGCATCCTTTGCACACCAAAGTGTGAGCTTATATGTCTCCTCTTGTGTAGGTCCTCCTTTAGATCTTGGAATAGGCATAGCCTCATCACCTACTACAATTCCATAAAGATTTCTACCTTGCAAATAGGCCTCCATTCTAATCTGCCAAGCCTGATAGCTTTAATGAACAAGCTTCTCAACATTTGAGAGAAAGTATTCACCCATCTTGTTCTAGATCTCTTACCACGAAAAGAACTTGGAGAAGCTTGTAGGAGGTAGAAAAGTGAGTCGTGAACCGACGAAGTTCGGTATAGCCAACCGACACAAGATCAGCCCTTGAGCTTATGGAGACTCAATAAACCTTATAGGCATGTGATAAGTGCAATAAAATGCACTATATGCTTTGTAGCATCAAGAAGAAAGAGTCAATACAAAACAAATAGGTTCGCACATTGACTAGCTAGAAAAGCTTACTATCTTTGGATGAGATAATCAACTTCAAATGCTCATAGTAGCCAACATGATTACAATTGGAAAAAATACTTTTGGAGGAGTGATAAACATATGGTTTAGTGTATATAATTCAAGAGAGTACAAGAATTAAGAAAAATATGCTTTTCGAATGAACCTGACACTCAACAGTGGTACCTCCTATTTTTTAGGAATGCATAGAGATAGACCCCGAGATAGAAAAATTGAGATTTATCCCAATCTACTAAAACAAATGCTTTGAAAATGTATATATAAAGAAATTAGAAACTAATAAATTTCGAATGAGTGCTTTCCTATCCAATTTGGAGCTTCGTAGAGAGAGCACAAACCTCTGCAAGCTTACTGTGAAAAATGAAGGAGCAAGACAATGATGGCCACAAGTGTATGTATATTGATTCAATGTACAAGTGATTTGAAGCCTTTATATAGAATCTTGAAGTGCTCTAAGACTTCTACAAGTGGATTTTGAATTCAAATGAAGGCGATCAAGGTTGTTGAAGAGAATCAATTCATTTCCTACAATCTATGAGAAGTGAAGATCTAGTTTGATTTACTTTTAGGTGATTGATTGATTCATTGATTGCAAATCAACCACCTCAAATTTGTGGAAGTTTAACTCTCTTTTTCTCCTTTTACATGTGTGAAGCTCTAGGCTTTTACAATGGTAAATGATCCATAAAAATTATATATTTTTTTAAATATAATAAATGAGCATGGGTAAAAGAACGCTTCGATGGATATTTTGGCATAATCCAAACCATAGCTTTTTTGATGTAGATCAAATCCACCTCAAGTGTAGTGTAAGCTTGATGTTCCAACAATATTCACTCTTCAAGTCTAACTATCTCTTGAGGTATCTATTTAAAGCTATGGATCAAGGATGAAGTGTTATTCCTAATGCCACTCTTGGAGAACTCTCTGATTAATGCTTTTAACAACATATGGATATCCATGAATTGATCATGATGCAAAGGTTGAAACCACATCAAGGCTGTATTCTTTAGAGTTAAACCAAAAGTATTGTATTGAGTGAAAAAATTGTTAACTCATTTAGATTTTACCACTTCTTTGAGCTCTACTACATGGTCATAATGGTCTCTGGTACCATTAGAGTAATTCTTCATTGACTTTACTAGCAGGGTGTTCTCTAGGTCTAGGTAGAAGGAACTCATCCATGCCTCTTTGATGCCTATGTCCTATCAATCTTTCTTGACCAGCTCTATCAACATCTATTCTTGATCTTTCTCTTCTAGAGATATTTGCAAAAATCACTTTTTGATCTGTCTCTAGTTTCTCTTTATGACTACCTGGAGTATGAGAGAATCCAGCTCCATGTTGACCATGAGACACATGTGATCTCAAGGGAGGGAAAACCAATTCACCCTTCCAATTGCAATCATGTCTAACATGTTCCATTAGCACAAACATCCTTTCCGAAGAGTTATCGAGGTAAACCACCTTCCCTAGGACATAAGGCTCTTTGATATCATAGATGTTTACTACATCTACATCACTAGGTTTATCTAGTTTGAATCTCTAGAACACTTTATCAATGTCTCTATTCAAGAAGAGCTCTATGTTTTTGTTGTCTTGGGGAATCCACTCACGTGCAACTATCTTCAATAGAATTGACTTATCATGAGGTATTCTAGGCTCTTTCATAGTTTTTTCTTGATGGAAGTCTCCTATCTCTGACTCAAAGATGATTATTCCAAACTCATCGGTCCTACCATGTAAGCTTGTAACCACATACATGGGACCTTGGTTATCAATGTAGGATCCCTCTTCAAATTTAACCATTGGGTAATTGATTCCAAAGGGTTGATCAAGTTTTTTGAGTTGGACTAAAAATCACCTCAAAGGATCCCCATAGATACATGCACCTAAGCGATTAGTTTGAATGTACTCTAACCGAGTGCTTGTAAGGACCCTCAAGGGTTTGTAAGTAAGCTAACCCAGAACTACCTATGGGCCTCTCCGTGCTAAATGAATTATTTAAATCACTTGTTCTGAGCTAAATAGGTAAGGATAGTCACTTAGTTGTTGAGCCCATGACCTAGTTGTGTGATTGACACTAGCCTCTGATGATCTAATGCTTTCTCTATCTCATCCCACGTATCTACCTGATCTAAGGTACATATGACCTATGATATCTGCCCAATACCCAAGTACAACCGCATTGGAAGGTTCTTTTGTAATAACCACTTATTCATTTTAAACTCATTTTGATGTAGTTTCTTGTCTTACAATATGCATCATCGGGAATGTTTGAGTTTTTGCCATACTTAGATGTGTAATTGATTAGATTAGGTTCTTCTTGATTAGGGTTTTCCACAACTTAACCTTATCTATCCTTGAACTTGATAGATTAGAGTGTCTTGCATTTATTTAGTACCTATTGTAACCCTAATCAATCAAAGCCACTAATCATACTTAGCCTAATCTAGGAAATAGACTAAGAGGTTTCAGAATTCTTCCAACCTCGATTCAAAAGCCCTTGTTGATGCTCAATTTTCCAAGATGTGTATTCCCAAGCTTGCTAGCTATCGTTATCTAATTTCTAAGACCTTCCAATTCCCAAGAATTAGGCCAAAAATTGATAGAAATAGAAAAGCCTAAAAATTATTTTTTTCATGTTTATCATGATGAACAGAGTCTATCATGCATGGTTGTCTATCGCAATAGAAGTTTCTATCACGATTGCGACTTTTGTCATGATGGATGTGTCTCTCGTGATGGACATGCTGTCATGATGGATATAGACTTTGGTCTATTGTCTATCCTTCATCGTGGTTGTCTATCGTGATAGATAGCTGTCTATCCTCTGTCATGCGATGGATTCAAATGATGCTGGGTGTGTCTATTATGATAGATTGATTGGCTAGTGTGTGTGTCTATCACAAAGACTATCTATCATGTGTCACACAATAGATAGTCTCTATTATGATGGACAAAAAAAAAACCTATTTTGAATAATTTTTTGTGATTTTGGATGCCCTTAGTGTGTAGTCTATAGTGCTCTACTTGCATTTATCAAATACCAAAAATCTCTATCTATCGCGATAGACAGAGGTCATATGCTTCATGCCTTGTCCTTGGAAGTTGGAAATCCCTTCATCCGGCCTCTTGAAGTGCATTTTGTTCATTCTTTGTATGATGATGTGACCTATCCTCTTGTGCCACAAGTACAACTCCAAAATCTACGTGTTGCCATATGTGAAGTAGACATATTGAGTGGAATGAGAGTCTACCTCCAAAATGAAGAGTATTCCTTGATTCCTTCCTCTTGCTATGATCTTTTACCCTTGATAAGGGTTCTCCACAAAGCATCCACCTTTGTTGAAACTTACTTGATATCCTCTTTCAACCATTTTCCCTATAGCCACCAAGTTCATTGTGATGGTAGGTATGTGAAAGAAATATTTGAGACATTGACCTTCCTCCGTGTCATCCAAAGCTACATCTCCAACATGGGAAATATAATGGGATATATCATCACTTGTTTCCATATGTCCTTTACCTTTGGGAGCATGTAGATTAGTAAACCAAGAAGCATTGCAACTCATAGGTTTGCTACATCCACCAGCAATATACCAAGTGCTATCTACTTTGATTGAATTCCCATTCATATGCATCATCAAAAAATTATCATTTTCTGAACTTGTGAAAGCATACTTATCTTGGCCTTTGAATGAATAACCTTGAATATAGCTCTTTTGATTTCCTCCTTGGTAGCAATCTCTAGCATAGTGGCCAAACTTGTCACATATGTAGCACCCTTCTCCATATTCATTCTTGTTTTGTTGATGCCTTCCTCCTCTTCCTCTTGCTCTTCCTCTATCTCTTTGTGATGAGGTGCATTGGTCATGTCCTTGATTTCTTGAGTGTCATTGCAACCATGACAAGCCTCATATGGAGTGGTAGACTATAATGCTTTGGTGGGACACCTATTAAGTACATATGTTACACACATAATAGCCTCAAGAAAGAAAGTATGTGATAAACTCTAACTTTTGATCATACACCTCACCATCTCCATGTGTGATATGTTCTTTCTTTCAGCAAATCCCTTCTGTTGAGGTGTACATGGCATTGTACACTGATGTTTTATCCCACATTTAACCAGAAATGCATTAAAATCAGAAGACATATTCCCCTCCTCCATCAGAATAGAGAGTGCCTATTTTACATGCCGATAGATTTTCAGCCAAAACTAGAAACTATATGAAGCACATAGAAACTTTAGACTTTGCTTTCGATGGATGCACTTATGCATGCCTAGAAAAATCATCAATGAAAGTCACGAAGTATAGATAGTTCTCAAGGAGGTGTGTGCATTGGAGCACAACCATCACTATGAACAAGTTTTAATTTCTAAGTTACTTGAAGTAAACCATCTTTAGGGAAGGAGGAATGTTGCATTTTGCCTAAAGTATAGACTTCATAGACATGTTTACAACATGCCTCAAGTTTGGGCAAAGAGGACGCCATTTAAAATTTGTGTAGACATAGCAAACTAGCATAATTCAGATGTCCAAAGCATCCATGCCAAAGCTTTGCATCTGACATAGCCTGAGAATGTTGAACTACACATGTTGAATCATTAAGAAATTTTGCATAATCTATGAGCTTATATAGCACACAACATAGAATGCCAAAAGTAACAATACTATCACCATTTGACAGATCATGAACTATACATCTGTCATCAACAAATTTCACAAACAAGCTGAACTTGGCTAATTTTGAAACTGATAATAGAATTTTCTTGATCCTTGGGACAAATAAAGAATCTGACAATGTAAAAGAACTACCATTATAGTAGTCAAAATGATCTTACCAACTCCCACGATAGGATAAGAGGAGTTGTTGGTGCATGTGATAGTATTCCTTGTAGGGACAGGCTCAAGTGAACTGAAGAAATTGCATTATGAGTGTTTGGTGGCTGAAGATTGACCCACACCCTAATCAACCATAAGGCATCTGAGCCACACACACTCAACAACCACTATGAAACCTACCCTATACTCAGCCGCACAACTGGAAGTGGTCAGAGTAGGTTGCTTCTTGCTCAGCTAGGATATGCATGAGCTACCAAGCATGAAGCAAAAACCACTGTTGGACACACGAGTGTCATAGCAACCAACCCAGTCAGAGTGAGAAAAAGCATGCAAATCTGGTGGTAGTGATCCCCCATTGGGGTAAAACAACCCAAGTAGCCCGGTACCACTCAAGTAGTGAAAGATGCGCTTAATTGCCTACCAATGCTTGACTCTTGGGCAATGCATAAACTTGCTCATCTGTGAGACAGCAAACTGAATATTTGGTCGAGTAATGCATACCTAAATCAAGCATCCAAGTGCGTGCTGATAGAGAACAACATCGAATGCATCTCCAGCATCATGAAAACTCAATCATAAACCTGTCTCCAAAGGAGTGGCAATAGGTTTACAGTCTTCAAGGCCAAATATTGCAATAATGTGTCAATATATTTCATTTGACACAAATCCATCCACCATCAACATGCATAAACTGAATGCCCAAATAGTGATGCAAATGCCCCAAATTAGACATTTCAAATGAGGCATGCAAACCAACCTTAGAATCAGCAATATGCCTCTCATGAGGACTAGCGAGCAACATCTCATCAACATAAACCACAATGATCAGAAGTACATCATTCGCACGCTTAACATATAAGGTGCTTTCAATTGGACTGTTCTCAAAACCATTTGCAATCAGATAGGCATGTATCTTTTCATACCAAGCATGTGGTGCTTGTTTCAAACCATATAAAGCCTTTCTTAATGTGCACACTTGGATGCCCTTTCTGCACAAAGCCATGGGGCTGAAAAACATACACTTCTTCATGCAAGTCAGCATTCAGAAATGCTATTTTAATATCCAACTGATGTACATTCCAACCATGATGAGCTTCAAGTGCACATATGCTATGAACAATAGTCATTCGACATGTAGGTGCAAAGGTCTTATCAAAATCAATGCCTCTTTCCTGCACATAACCCTTTGCAACAAGACTAGCCTTATACCTGTCAATTGTTCCATCATGCTTATGCTTCAGCTTGTAAACCCACTAAGTTGATGGAGAGTGTTAATCTCCAAAAGAACAAGTTAACCTTGAATTTAGATCACCTCTATATCAAGATTAACCTTAGACTCCACCAAATTTAGAGATCATTCACCAATTTATCAGAAAATTGATTATTCTGAAAAATTCAACTTCTTCAGAAAAGTCTGCTGCAGATTAATCACTCATTGACTAATCAATTCTGTAAAGTTTTTGACAAAACTTTGCACAACACTTCGCCTTGAGATTGCGCAACTTTACCAAGTTAAATTTCTCAAAATGATTGAGTACACACTGAGAAATGTGTGAAACACTTTACCTATGTCTGAAACAGCTTCTCTGCAATGGCGACTTTGACACCTGCAACTTCTTAACACTGGTTCTCCCAAAGTAAATCCCATTTGATCAAGATCTTTTAGCCATAGATGGCTTACCTTCCAACTTAGATTTTGAGCCCTCACTTGTGTAAAACTTTACACTGTGGACTGAGCAATGACCATTTCTTTGAAGATGAAATGTGCGCCAGTTCTGACGACTCTTAGAACATTTTCACATATGAATGTTCCTAAACAAAATTCTCTCAGCCTGATTGCAATTAACCTCTCAAATTCTAGCCATAGATAGATTAGCTATGGACTTAGATATGTGCAGAAGGATTTCTCAAAAGATTAAACACAGAAAGAGCAGACAGCAAAACATCGGGCGCAAGTTTTCTCGATTTCTTCAGAAAAATTACATCTAAGTGAGGATAGACAATTCACTCACTTTCCATGTGTCTAATGACACTCTCTACAACCATTTCCCTTTTCCTATTCTCTATTCTTCTTCTGCTCTATTTGCCCGACGTTTCCCAACATATTTATAGATGAATATATACAAGTGTATGACTAGACAAAAGTATAAATCAGCTAATGTACATATGTGTACATATCTTTGGATTTTCTGAATATGTCCTTCCTTCAACCTTCTGAATTTATTCTCTTCTTGACTCCATTTCTTCATAATCCTTCAATTGATGATTGTCATACACCAACAGCTCCCCCTCAATCATTAATTGAGATTCTTCTCTATCTTCTTGATTCCTACCATATCCTTGAATCTTTGTAGTTTTGGTCCATCTAGACTTTTTGTCATCATATCTGCAACTTGATCTTTTGTGGGAGTGTGTATGACTTCAATCTCCTTCTCAATGACCTTCTCTCTCAGAAAATGATACTGTATTTCAATATGCTTAGTTCTAGCATGAAACACAGGATTAGCTGCCAAGTATAAAGAACTCATGTTGTCTCCACAAACAATAGGAGTACTTTGAACAACATCAAAACTTTCATAAGTGTCTTTAGCCATATTACCTCCTTTGCAGCTTCCACCATACCTTTATATTCTGCCTCTGTAGATGACAAAGCAACTGTATGTTGCTTCTTAGAACACCATGAAATCAATTTGTCTCCTACATAACACAAGTATCCATGTGTTGATCTTCTATCATCCACATTACCTGCCCAATCTGCATCACTATATATCTTTACTCTTGTATCAGAAGTAAATCCATAGTACAACCCTTCTCTGAGTGTACCCTTGATGTACCTAAGTACTCTTTGTCCTGCAATCCAATGTTCCTTTCTAGGACAATGCATAAATTGTGAAAGCACACCAATTGCATATGACAAATCAGGCCTTGTTAATGTAGCATAAATCAAGCTACCAACCAAACTTTGATAGAGTTTCATATCTCTGAACTCTTCTCCTCCAAACCTAGACAATTTATGATTCACTTCCAAAGGTGTAGGTGCAACCCTGCAATCTTCCATTTTAAATTTGGTTAGCAAATTTTTAAGATACCTTTCTTGGGTCACATATACTCCATGTTGAGTATAAGAAATCTCCATTCCCAAGAAGAATGATAGGTTCCCCAAATCACTGATTTTGAACTCTTTCTCCATCTGCTTCTTGATCATTTGTATTCCTTTATCATCTGTTCCTGTAAGTATTATGTCATCAACATAAATACAAACATAAATGAACCCATCTTCACTTGCTTTGACAAGCAAGCTACTATCTGCCTTTGATGCTTGAAATCCAAGATCATTCAAGAATTTTACAAGCCTATAATTCCATGCCCTTGGGGCTTGCTTTAATCCATACAAAGCTCTCTTGAGCTTACACACATAATTTGGATTCACTTGATCTTTGCACCCATCTGGTTGCTCCATGTAAACTTCATCTGAAATATAACCATTCAAAAAAGCATTTTTAACATCTAATTGAGACAACTTCCAACCTTTGCAAGCAGCAATTGCAATGAGGGTTCTGATTGTTGTCATCTTTGCCACAGGACTATAAGTCTCATCATAGTCCACTCCATATGTCTGTGCATACCCTTTCACAACAAGTCTAGCTTTGTATCTAGACACACTTCCATCTGCAAATCTCTTTGTTTTGTAAACCCACTTACATCCAATAATTTTCTGGCTATTAGGTTTAGGAACCAGATCCCAAGTCTGATTCTCTATCAATGCATCATACTCCTCTTGCATGGCTTCTTCCCAATTTCTTTGGCCTTTGGCTTCATCATATGTAGATGGATCTTCATCTGCTTTTACCAAATAAGCATAATCTTTAGTAGTCAAGAATGAAGTGTCATAGCTATACCTTGTAGGTTGCCATTTGTGCCTAGATGACCTCCTAACTTCTGCACTTCTTGAAGTCTCTGGTTCATCACATTCTGGATCAAACCTTGGCCTCTCTTCTACTTCAACCTGTACTTCATTGTTCTCACTTTCATCAAGTAATTGAATCTTTGCTTTACCTTTTCTTTGTTCCACTACTTCTTCATCATCTGCATGTACATTATATTTACCTGCATACCAAGTACCTTGCTCATCAAATGTAACATCCTTGGATACAAGGAATTGCTTTGTGGATGGACTCCACAACCTGTATCCCATTTGCTTATCATCATAACCAATGAATACATACTTTTCTGCCTTAGGCTCCAACTTATGCCTCAATTGAGATGGCACATATGCATATGCCAAGCATCCAAATATTCTGCAATGATCCAAGGTAGGTTTCTTACCCCACCAAGCTTCATATGGTGTCATACCTTGCAAAGCTTTACAAGGCAATCTATTGACCAAATAAGTAGCTGTGTTTATAGCCTCTGCCCACAAATAATTTGGACAATTCTTCTCTTTCATCATGGACCTTGCAAACTCAACAAGAGTCCTATTTCTTCTTTCTGCTACCCCATTTTGTTGAGGAGAATACCTGCAAGTAACTTCTCTCTTTATACCTGCATTCCACAAATAGTCATTGAACTCATTTGAAAAATACTCTCCCCCTCCATCTGACCTTAGTCTCTTCAATTTTTGACCTGTAATCCTTTCTGCATATGTATGATAGTGTTTAAATGTATTAAACACTTCTGACTTTTCTTTAATCACATAAATTGTGATCCACCTGGTAGCATCATCAACATATATGACATAATATCTTGAACCATTTATACTAAAGTCCTTTGAAGGACCCCACACATCTGTATGCACCAATTCAAGTCTTTCTGAATACATAAACCCATGCTTGGAATAGGATTGCTTATGAGCCTTACCTAATTGACATGCCTCACATCTGTATGTCATGTGTTGACCTGCAATGTTATGCAATCCAAGCACTGAATCATTGTTAATCATTTCTTTAATACCTCTTTCATTAAAGTGTCCAAGTCTTTTGTGCCAAAGATCCAATTCTGACACCTTCTGCTCTCCATATGTGAACATAGCATGTCCAACATTTCCTTGCACCTTCAATGTGAAAAGCCTTCCTTCTTTCTTTCCTGTAACAACCTGTTTATACCCTTGACTAGGGTCTTCAACATAAACTCCATCATTGGTGAACCTTACCTCATATCCTTTTTCCACAATTTGACCTACACTGATCAAATTCTTTGGGATTGTGGGAACATAAAGAACCTTACTCAGAAGAGTGCTCCCATCCTTAGCTTTGACTGAACCAATTGACTTTACCTTATGCTTTGTATTATCACCTGTCTGAACTGTATGATTAATTGCATTATGATCTAGGTCAGTCATCAAAGCAATATTTCCACTTAAATGATTACTACATCCTGAATCAATGTAGAACACTCTCATATCCTCATGTGAGGTTTCACATGTATTCATAATGAGAGTCGAGTCCTCCTTCTGATCTGATGTATAGTTGTAGTAGGTGTTATTATAGGATTGGTTTTGGAAGTTTCTTCCTCCACCTCTTCCAAAAGAATTCCTACCACCTCTACCTCTGAAGTTTCCTCTCTGAATCTACCACCTCTTGCTCTTTGATTAAAGTTCTGATAATTACCATTGTTTTGATTATTATGCCAACAATCATGAGATAGATGATTGGTCTTACCACATATCCAACAAGCTCTTGCATTATCTTTGTTGTTTCTGCCTCTTCCTCTACATCTGCCACTTCCTTTTCCTCTTATGAAATTTGCTTGGTTTGATGTACCTTCTTCTTCACCTGATTGTTGCTTCCCTTTGTTAGCTTTCTTCTTGTCTTTAGAGTACATTGCATGACCTGCACTCTTATCAACATCTCCTTTGATATCATTCTCAAAAGTTAGCATATGACCTAACAATTGATTCAAATCAGGAGTAAAGTGATCTAATGAAATTTCTGTAGATAAAATGAAAGGCTTCCACTTCTCATCTCCTCTTAGCCCTGTGAGTATTTGTCTTACCAATTTGTCTTCTTCAATGTCTTCATCCACTGCACCTAGAGAATCTGCAATGTCCTTCATCTTTGTCACATAATCAGAGATTGATTGTGAGGCCTTCTTCTTGAAAGTAGTAAATTCTACCCATAGTGAAGCCTTCCTTGATTTGGTTTTGTTTCAGAAATGCTCCTCCAAAGCATTCCAAATGTCACATGCACTTTCAAGTCCTCTAATGTGAGGAAGCAAATAGTCATTGACTGCCATGTAGATTATGCTCCTTGCTTGAGCATCCTTCTTCATCCAATTCTTTAGATCTGACAATTCTTCCCTAGTTGGAACACTAGGATCTCTGAATTTAGGCTTCTCTTCTTCACCTGTAATGTAGGCTATCAAATCTTTGCTCATAAGATGAGCTTCCATCCTCATAGACCATGCAGGATAGTTCTCTCTATCCAACTTTTCAATTTGGAGACTATCTCCCATCCTTGCTTCACCTGTAGTCTCAAAACTTTAGACTTTACAAGGAATAAATGTACCTTTACTTCGAGTCTTGCTTCTTCTGATCCTTCTGATGGCTTCAATGTGTCTACCTTCAAGTTTTCTTCAACCTTTATCCTTTTTCACCTTCAAGATGTAAAGATTTGTATTTCTGCAGTAGTCGGAGTCTTCTCCACTTCAATTTTGACACAACCAACTCTGATACCACTGATGGAGAGTGTTAATCTCCAAAAGAACAAGTTAACCTTGAATTTAGATCACCTCTATATCAAGATTAACCTTAGACTCCACCAAATTTAGAGATCATTCACCAATTTATCAGAAAATTGATTATTCTGAAAACTTCAACTTCTTCAGAAGAGTCTGCTGCAGATTAATCACTCATTGACTAATCAATTCTGTAAAGTTTTTGACAAAACTTTGCACAACACTTCGCCTTGAGATTGCGCAACTTTACCAAGTTAAATTTCTCAAAATGATTGAGTACACACTGAGAAATATGTGAAACACTTTACCTATGTATGAAACAGCTTCTCTGCAATGGCGACTTTGACACCTGCAACTTCTTAACACTGGTTCTCCCAAAGTAAATCCCGTTTGATCAAGATCTTTTAGCCATAGATGGCTTACCTTCAAACTTAGATTTTGAGCCCTCACTTGTGTAAAACTTTACACTGTGGAGTGAGCAATGACCATTTCTTTGAAGATGAAATGTGCGCCAGTTCTGACGACTCTTAGAACATTTTCACATATGAATGTTCCTAAACAAAATTCTCTCAGCCTGATTGCAATTAACCTCTCAAATTCTAGCCATAGATAGATTAGCTATGGACTTAGATATGTGCAGAAGGATTTCTCAAAAGATTAAACACAGAAAGAGCAGACAGCAAAACATCGGGCGCAAGTTTTCTCGATTTCTTCAGAAAAATTACATCTAAGTGAGGATAGACAATTCACTCACTTTCCATGTGTCTAATGACACTCTCTACAACCATTTCTCTTTTCCTATTCTCTATTCTTCTTTTGCTCTATTTTCCCGACGTTTCCCAACATATTTATAGATGAATATATACAAGTGTATGACTAGACAAAAGTATAAATCAGCTAATGTACATATGTGTACATATCTTTGGATTTTCTGAATATGTCCTTCCTTCAACCTTCTGAATTTATTCTCTTCTTGACTCCATTTCTTCATAATCCTTCAATTGATGATTGTCATACACCAATAGCTCCCCCTCAATCATTAATTGAGATTCTTCTCTATCTTCTTGATTCCTGCCATATCCTTGAATCTTTGTAGTTTTGGTCCATCTAGATTTTTTGTCATCATATCTGCAACTTGATCTTTTGTGGGAGTGTGTATGACTTCAATCTCCTTCTCAATGACCTTCTCTCTCAGAAAATGATACTGTATTTCAATATGCTTAGTTCTAGCATGAAACACAGGATTAGCTGCCAAGTATAAAGAACTCATGTTGTCTCCACAAACAATAGGAGTACTTTGAACAACATCAAAAACTTTCATAAGTGTCTTTAGCCATATTACCTCCTTTGCAGCTTCCACCATACCTTTATATTCTGCCTCTGTAGATGACAAAGCAACTGTATGTTGCTTCTTAGAACACCATGAAATCAATTTGTCTCCTACATAACACAAGTATCCATGTGTTGATCTTCTATCATCCACATTACCTGCCCAATCTGCATCACTATATTTCTTTACTCTTGTATCAGAAGTAAATCCATAGTACAACCCTTCTCTGAGTGTACCCTTGATGTACCTAAGTACTCTTTGTCCTCCAATCCAATGTTCCTTTCTAGGACAATGCATAAATTGTGAAAGCACACCAACTGCATATGACAAATCAGGCCTTGTTAATGTAGCATAAATCAAGCTACCAACCAAACTTTGATAGAGTTTCATATCTCTGAACTCTTCTCCTCCAAACCTAGACAATTTATGATTCACTTCCAAAGGTGTAGGTGCAACCCTGCAATCTTCCATTTTAAATTTGGTTAGCAAATTTTTAAGATACCTTTCTTGGGTCACATATACTCCATGTTGAGTATAAGAAATCTCCATTCCCAAGAAGAATGATAGGTTCCCCAAATCACTGATTTTGAACTCTTTCTCCATCTGCTTCTTGATCATTTGTATTCCTTTATCATCTGTTCCTGTAAGTATTATGTCATCAACATAAATACAAACATAAATGAACCCATCTTCACTTGCTTTGACAAGCAAGCTACTATCTGCCTTTGATGCTTGAAATCCAAGATCATTCAAGAATTTTACAAGCCTATAATTCCATGCCCTTGGGGCTTGCTTTAATCCATACAAAGCTCTCTTGAGCTTACACACCTAATTTGGATTCACTTGATCTTTGCACCCATCTGGTTGCTCCATGTAAACTTCATCTGAAATATAACCATTCAAAAAAGCATTTTTAACATCTAATTGAGACAACTTCCAACCTTTGCAAGCAGCAATTGCAATGAGGGTTCTGATTGTTGTCATCTTTGCCACAGGACTATAAGTCTCATCATAGTCCACTCCATATGTCTGTGCATACCCTTTCACAACAAGTCTAGCTTTGTATCTAGACACACTTCCATCTGCAAATCTCTTTGTTTTGTAAACCCACTTACATCCAATAATTTTCTGGCTATTAGGTTTAGGAACCAGATCCCAAGTCTGATTCTCTATCAATGCATCATACTCCTCTTGCATGGCTTCTTCCCAATTTCTCTGGCCTTTGGCTTCATCATATGTAGATGGATCTTCATCTGCTTTTACCAAATAAGCATAATCTTTAGTAGTCAAGAATGAAGTGTCATAGCTATACCTTGTAGGTTGCCATTTGTGCCTAGATGACCTCCTAACTTCTGCACTTCTTGAAGTCTCTGGTTCATCACATTCTGGATCAAACCTTGGCCTCTCTTCTACTTCAACCTGTACTTCATTGTTCTCACTTTCATCAAGTAATTGAATCTTTGCTTTACCTTTTCTTTGTTCCACTACTTCTTCATCATCTGCATGTACATTATATTTACCTGCATACCAAGTACCTTGCTCATCAAATGTAACATCCTTGGATACAAGGAATTGCTTTGTGGATGGACTCCACAACCTGTATCCCATTTGCTTATCATCATAACCAATGAATACATACTTTTCTGCCTTAGGCTCCAACTTATGCCTCAATTGAGATGGCACATATGCATATGCCAAGCATCCAAATATTCTGCAATGATCCAAGGTAGGTTTCTTACCCCACCAAGCTTCATATGGTGTCATACCTTGCAAAGCTTTACAAGGCAATCTATTGACCAAATAAGTAGCTGTGTTTACAGCCTCTGCCCACAAATAATTTGGACAATTCTTCTCTTTCATCATGGACCTTGCAAACTCAACAAGAGTCCTATTTCTTCTTTCTGCTACCCCATTTTGTTGAGGAGAATACCTGCAAGTAACTTCTCTCTTTATACCTGCATTCCACAAATAATCATTGAACTCATTTGAAAAATACTCTCCCCCTCCATATAACCTTAGTCTCTTCAATTTTTGACCTGTAATCCTTTCTGCATATGTATGATAGTGTTTAAATGTATTAAACACTTCTGACTTTTCTTTAATCACATAAATTGTGATCCACCTGGTAGCATCATCAACATATATGACATAATATCTTGAACCATTTATACTAAAGTCCTTTGAAGGACCCCACACATCTGTATGCACCAATTCAAGTCTTTCTGAATACATAAACCCATGCTTGGAATAGGATTGCTTATGAGCCTTACCTAATTGACATGCCTCACATCTGTATGTCATGTGTTGACCTGCAATGTTAGGCAATCCAAGCACTGAATCATTGTTAATCATTTCTTTAATACCTCTTTCATTAAAGTGTCCAAGTCTTTTGTGCCAAAGATCCAATTCTGACACCTTCTGCTCTCCATATGTGAACATAGCATGTCCAACATTTCCTTGCACCTTCAATGTGAAAAGCCTTCCTTCTTTCTTTCCTGTAACAACCTGTTTATACCCTTGACTAGGGTCTTCAACATAAACTCCATCATTGGTGAACCTTACCTCATATCCTTTTTCCACAATTTGACCTACACTGATCAAATTCTTTGGGATTGTGGGAACATAAAGAACCTTACTCAGAAGAGTGCTCCCATCCTTAGCTTTGACTGAACCAATTGACTTTACCTTATGCTTTGTATTATCACCTGTCTGAACTGTATGATTAATTGCATTATGATCTAGGTCAGTCATCAAAGCAATATTTCCACTTAAATGATTACTACATCCTGAATCAATGTAGAACACTCTCATATCCTCATGTGAGGTTTCACATGTATTCATAATGAGAGTCGAGTCCTCCTTCTGATCTGATGTATAGTTGTAGTAGGTGTTATTATAGGATTGGTTTTGGAAGTTTCTTCCTCCACCTCTTCCAAAAGAATTCCTACCACCTCTACCTCTGAAGTTTCCTCTCTGAAATCTACCACCTCTTGCTCTTTGATTAAAGTTCTGATAATTACCATTGTTTTGATTATTATGCCAACAATCATGAGATAGATGATTGGTCTTACCACATATCCAACAAGCTCTTGCATTATCTTTGTTGTTTCTGCCTCTTCCTCTACATCTGCCACTTCCTTTTCCTCTTATGAAATTTGCTTGGTTTGATGTACCTTCTTCTTCACCTGATTGTTGCTTCCCTTTGTTAGCTTTCTTCTTGTCTTTAGAGTACATTGCATGACCTGCACTCTTATCAACATCTCCTTTGATATCATTCTCAAAAGTTAGCATATGACCTAACAATTGATTCAAATCAGGAGTAAAGTGATCTAATGAAATTTCTGTAGATAAAATGAAAGGCTTCCACTTCTCATCTCCTCTTAGCCCTGTGAGTATTTGTCTTACCAATTTGTCTTCTTCAATGTCTTCATCCACTGCACCTAGAGAATCTGCAATGTCCTTCATCTTTGTCACATAATCAGAGATTGATTGTGAGGCCTTCTTCTTGAAAGTAGTAAATTCTACCCATAGTGAAGCCTTCCTTGATTTGGTTTTGTTTCAGAAATGCTCCTCCAAAGCATTCCAAATGTCACATGCACTTTCAAGTCCTCTAATGTGAGGAAGCAAATAGTCATTGACTGCCATGTAGATTATGCTCCTTGCTTGAGCATCCTTCTTCATCCAATTCTTTAGATCTGACAATTCTTCCCTAGTTGGAACACTAGGATCTCTGAATTTAGGCTTCTCTTCTTCACCTGTAATGTAGGCTATCAAATCTTTGCTCATAAGATGAGCTTCCATCCTCATAGACCATGCAGGATAGTTCTCTCTATCCAACTTTTCAATTTGGAGACTATCTCCCATCCTTGCTTCACCTGTAGTCTCAAAACTTTAGACTTTACAAGGAATAAATGTACCTTTACTTCGAGTCTTGCTTCTTCTGATCCTTCTGATGGCTTCAATGTGTCTACCTTCAAGTTTTCTTCAACCTTTATCCTTTTTCACCTTCAAGATGTAAAGATTTGTATTTCTGCAGTAGTCGGAGTCTTCTCCACTTCAATTTTGACACAACCAACTCTGATACCACTGATGGAGAGTGTTAATCTCCAAAAGAACAAGTTAACCTTGAATTTAGATCACCTCTATATCAAGATTAACCTTAGACTCCACCAAATTTAGAGATCATTCACCAATTTATCAGAAAATTGATTATTCTGAAAAATTCAACTTCTTCAGAAAAGTCTGCTGCAGATTAATCACTCATTGACTAATCAATTCTGTAAAGTTTTTGACAAAACTTTGCACAACACTTCGCCTTGAGATTGCGCAACTTTACCAAGTTAAATTTCTCAAAATGATTGAGTACACACTGAGAAATGTGTGAAACACTTTACCTATGTATGAAACAGCTTCTCTGCAATGGCGACTTTGACACCTGCAACTTCTTAACACTGGTTCTCCCAAAGTAAATCACGTTTGATCAAGATCTTTTAGCCATAGATGGCTTACCTTCAAACTTAGATTTTGAGCCCTCACTTGTGTAAAACTTTACACTGTGGACTGAGCAATGACCATTTCTTTGAAGATGAAATGTGCGCCAGTTCTGACGACTCTTAGAACATTTTCACATATGAATGTTCCTAAACAAAATTCTCTCAGCCTGATTGCAATTAACCTCTCAAATTCTAGCCATAGATAGATTAGCTATGGACTTAGATATGTGCAGAAGGATTTCTCAAAAGATTAAACACAGAAAGAGCAGACAGCAAAACATCGGGCGCAAGTTTTCTCGATTTCTTCAGAAAAATTACATCTAAGTGAGGATAGACAATTCACTCACTTTCCATGTGTCTAATGACACTCTCTACAACTCTTTTCCTATTCTCTATTCTTCTTCTGCTCTATTTTCCCGACGTTTCCCAACATATTTATAGATGAATATATACAAGTGTATGACTAGACAAAAGTATAAATCAGCTAATGTACATATGTGTACATATCTTTGGATTTTCTGAATATGTCCTTCCTTCAACCTTCTGAATTTATTCTCTTCTTGACTCCATTTCTTCATAATCCTTCAATTGATGATTGTCATACACCAATAGCTCCCCCTCAATCATTAATTGAGATTCTTCTCTATCTTCTTGATTCCTGCCATATCCTTGAATCTTTGTAGTTTTGGTCCATCTAGACTTTTTGTCATCATATCTGCAACTTGATCTTTTGTGGGAGTGTGTATGACTTCAATCTCCTTCTCAATGACCTTCTCTCTCAGAAAATGATACTGTATTTCAATATGCTTAGTTCTAGCATGAAACACAGGATTAGCTGCCAAGTATAAAGAACTCATGTTGTCTCCACAAACAATAGGAGTACTTTGAACAACATCAAAAACTTTCATAAGTGTCTTTAGCCATATTACCTCCTTTGCAGCTTCCACCATACCTTTATATTCTACCTCTGTAGATGACAAAGCAACTGTATGTTGCTTCTTAGAACACCATGAAATCAATTTGTCTCCTACATAACACAAGTATCCATGTGTTGATCTTCTATCATCCACATTACCTGCCCAATCTGCATCACTATATTTCTTTACTCTTGTATCAGAAGTAAATCCATAGTACAACCCTTCTCTGAGTGTACCCTTGATGTACCTAAGTACTCTTTGTCCTCCAATCCAATGTTCCTTTCTAGGACAATGCATAAATTGTGAAAGCACACCAACTGCATATGACAAATCAGGCCTTGTTAATGTAGCATAAATCAAGCTACCAACCAAACTTTGATAGAGTTTCATATCTCTGAACTCTTCTCCTCCAAACCTAGACAATTTATGATTCACTTCCAAAGGTGTAGGTGCAACCCTGCAATCTTCCATTTTAAATTTGGTTAGCAAATTTTTAAGATACCTTTCTTGGGTCACATATACTCCATGTTGAGTATAAGAAATCTCCATTCCCAAGAAGAATGATAGGTTCCCCAAATCACTGATTTTGAACTCTTTCTCCATCTGCTTCTTGATCATTTGTATTCCTTTATCATCTGTTCCTGTAAGTATTATGTCATCAACATAAATACAAACATAAATGAACCCATCTTCACTTGCTTTGACAAGCAAGCTACTATCTGCCTTTGATGCTTGAAATCCAAGATCATTCAAGAATTTTACAAGCCTATAATTCCATGCCCTTGGGGCTTGCTTTAATCCATACAAAGCTCTCTTGAGCTTACACACCTAATTTGGATTCACTTGATCTTTGCACCCATCTGGTTGCTCCATGTAAACTTCATCTGAAATATAACCATTCAAAAAAGCATTTTTAACATCTAATTGAGACAACTTCCAACCTTTGCAAGCAGCAATTGCAATGAGGGTTCTGATTGTTGTCATCTTTGCCACAGGACTATAAGTCTCATCATAGTCCACTCCATATGTCTGTGCATACCCTTTCACAACAAGTCTAGCTTTGTATCTAGACACACTTCCATCTGCAAATCTCTTTGTTTTGTAAACCCACTTACATCCAATAATTTTCTGGCTATTAGGTTTAGGAACCAGATCCCAAGTCTGATTCTCTATCAATGCATCATACTCCTCTTGCATGGCTTCTTCCCAATTTCTCTGGCCTTTGGCTTCATCATATGTAGATGGATCTTCATCTGCTTTTACCAAATAAGCATAATCTTTAGTAGTCAAGAATGAAGTGTCATAGCTATACCTTGTAGGTTGCCATTTGTGCCTAGATGACCTCCTAACTTCTGCACTTCTTGAAGTCTCTGGTTCATCACATTCTGGATCAAACCTTGGCCTCTCTTCTACTTCAACCTGTACTTCATTGTTCTCACTTTCATCAAGTAATTGAATCTTTGCTTTACCTTTTCTTTGTTCCACTACTTCTTCATCATCTGCATGTACATTATATTTACCTGCATACCAAGTACCTTGCTCATCAAATGTAACATCCTTGGATACAAGGAATTGCTTTGTGGATGGACTCCACAACCTGTATCCCATTTGCTTATCATCATAACCAATGAATACATACTTTTCTGCCTTAGGCTCCAACTTATGCCTCAATTGAGATGGCACATATGCATATGCCAAGCATCCAAATATTCTGCAATGATCCAAGGTAGGTTTCTTACCCCACCAAGCTTCATATGGTGTCATACCTTGCAAAGCTTTACAAGGCAATCTATTGACCAAATAAGTAGCTGTGTTTACAGCCTCTGCCCACAAATAATTTGGACAATTCTTCTCTTTCATCATGGACCTTGCAAACTCAACAAGAGTCCTATTTCTTCTTTCTGCTACCCCATTTTGTTGAGGAGAATACCTGCAAGTAACTTCTCTCTTTATACCTGCATTCCACAAATAATCATTGAACTCATTTGAAAAATACTCTCCCCCTCCATATAACCTTAGTCTCTTCAATTTTTGACCTGTAATCCTTTCTGCATATGTATGATAGTGTTTAAATGTATTAAACACTTCTGACTTTTCTTTAATCACATAAATTGTGATCCACCTGGTAGCATCATCAACATATATGACATAATATCTTGAACCATTTATACTAAAGTCCTTTGAAGGACCCCACACATCTGTATGCACCAATTCAAGTCTTTCTGAATACATAAACCCATGCTTGGAATAGGATTGCTTATGAGCCTTACCTAATTGACATGCCTCACATCTGTATGTCATGTGTTGACCTGCAATGTTAGGCAATCCAAGCACTGAATCATTGTTAATCATTTCTTTAATACCTCTTTCATTAAAGTGTACAAGTCTTTTGTGCCAAAGATCCAATTCTGACACCTTCTGCTCTCCATATGTGAACATAGCATGTCCAACATTTCCTTGTACCTTCAATGTGAAAAGCCTTCCTTCTTTCTTTCTTGTAACAACCTGTTTATACCCTTGACTAGGGTCTTCAACATAAACTCCATCATTGGTGAACCTTACCTCATATCCTTTTTCCACAATTTGACCTACACTGATCAAATTCTTTGGGATTGTGGGAACATAAAGAACCTTACTCAGAAGAGTGCTCCCATCCTTAGCTTTGACTGAACCAATTGACTTTACCTTATGCTTTGTATTATCACCTGTCTGAACTGTATGATTAATTGCATTATGATCTAGGTCAGTCATCAAAGCAATATTTCCACTTAAATGATTACTACATCCTGAATCAATGTAGAACACTCTCATATCCTCATGTGAGGTTTCACATGTATTCATAATGAGAGTCGAGTCCTCCTTCTGATCTGATGTATAGTTGTAGTAGGTGTTATTATAGGATTGGTTTTGGAAGTTTCTTCCTCCACCTCTTCCAAAAGAATTCCTACCACCTCTACCTCTGAAGTTTCCTCTCTGAAATCTACCACCTCTTGCTCTTTGATTAAAGTTCTGATAATTACCATTGTTTTGATTATTATGCCAACAATCATGAGATAGATGATTGGTCTTACCACATATCCAACAAGCTCTTGCATTATCTTTGTTGTTTCTGCCTCTTCCTCTACTTCTGCCACTTCCTTTTCCTCTTATGAAATTTGCTTGGTTTGATGTACCTTCTTCTTCACCTGATTGTTGCTTCCCTTTGTTAGCTTTCTTCTTGTCTTTAGAGTACATTGCATGACCTGCACTCTTATCAACATCTCCTTTGATATCATTCTCAAAAGTTAGCATATGACCTAACAATTGATTCAAATCAGGAGTAAAGTGATCTAATGGAAGTTCTGTAGATAAAATGAAAGGCTTCCACTTCTCATCTCCTCTTAGCCCTGTGAGTATTTGTCTTACCAATTTGTCTTCTTCAATGTCTTCATCCACTGCACCTAGAGAATCTGCAATGTCCTTCATCTTTGTCACATAATCAGAGATTGATTGTGAGGCCTTCTTCTTGAAAGTAGTAAATTCTGCCCATAGTGAAGCCTTCCTTGATTTGGTTGTGTTTCGGAAATGCTCCTCCAAAGCATTCCAAATGTCACATGCACTTTCAAGTCCTCTAATGTGAGGAAGCAAATAGTCATTGACTGCCATGTAGATTATGCTCCTTGCTTGAGCATCCTTCTTCATCCAATACTTTAGATCTGACAATTCTTCCCTAGTTGGAACACTAGGATCTCTGAATTTAGGCTTCTCTTCTTCACCTGTAATGTAGGCTATCAAATCTTTGCTCATAAGATGAGCTTCCATCCTCATAGACCATGCAGGATAGTTCTCTCTATCCAACTTTTCAATTTGGAGACTATCTCCCATCCTTGCTTCACCTGTAGTCTCAAAACTTTAGACTTTACAAGGAATAAATGTACCTTTACTTCGAGTCTTGCTTCTTCTGATCCTTCTGATGGCTTCAATGTGTCTACCTTCAAGTTTTCTTCAACCTTTATCCTTTTTCACCTTCAAGATGTAAAGATTTGTATTTCTGCAGTAGTCGGAGTCTTCTTCACTTCAATTTTGACACAACCTGCTCTGATACCACTGATGGAGAGTGTTAATCTCCAAAAGAACAAGTTAACCTTGAATTTAGATCACCTCTATATCAAGATTAACCTTAGACTCCACCAAATTTAGAGATCATTCACCAATTTATCAGAAAATTGATTATTCTGAAAAATTCAACTTCTTCAGAAAAGTCTGCTGCAGATTAATCACTCATTGACTAATCAATTCTGTAAAGTTTTTGACAAAACTTTGCACAACACTTTGCCTTGAGATTGCGCAACTTTACGAAGTTAAATTTCTCAAAATGATTGAGTACACACTGAGAAATGTGTGAAACACTTTACCTATGTCTGAAACAGCTTCTCTGCAATGGCGACTTTGACACCTGCAACTTCTTAACACTGGTTCTCCCAAAGTAAATCCCGTTTGATCAAGATCTTTTAGCCATAGATGGCTTACCTTCCAACTTAGATTTTGAGCCCTCACTTGTGTAAAACTTTACACTGTGGACTGAGCAATGACCATTTCTTTGAAGATGAAATGTGCGCCAGTTCTGACGACTCTTAGAACATTTTCACATATGAATGTTCCTAAACAAAATTCTCTCAGCCTGATTGCAATTAACCTCTCAAATTCTAGCCATAGATAGATTAGCTATGGACTTAGATATGTGCAGAAGGATTTCTCAAAAGATTAAACACAGAAAGAGCAGACAGCAAAACATCGGGCGCAAGTTTTCTCGATTTCTTCAGAAAAATTACATCTAAGTGAGGATAGACCACTCACTTTCCATGTGTCTAATGACACTCTCTACAACCATTTCTCTTTTCCTATTCTCTATTCTTCTTCTGCTCTATTTGCCCGACGTTTCCCAACATATTTATAGATGAATATATACAAGTGTATGACTAGACAAAAGTATAAATCAGCTAATGTACATATGTGTACATATCTTTGGATTTTCTGAATATGTCCTTCCTTCAACCTTCTGAATTTATTCTCTTCTTGACTCCATTTCTTCATAATCCTTCAATTGATGATTGTCATACACCAACATAAGTGCCAATGGCCTTCTTGCAAGGAGGCAAGTCACATAAAGACCAGATACCATTCTTCATTATACAATCATATTCAGATTGCATAGCAGCCATCGAATTTTCTGAATTTTGTGCTCCATCAAAAGAAACAAGCTCATTCTCATCATAGAGACTAGATGCAGCCATTAGCATAACAATGTGATGCAAAAGAGGCACTATGAGTGCCTAATCGAGTATGATATGATAGATATGCATCAATTTGTTGTCATGCAAAGTCTACACCAGCCATTTTGGCATAGTCTTTGACTGCTCAATATCACCTCTCTCATCAACAAGTGCATCATGTAAATGAAGAAATGGAACGATCTGCATCATCAGATGAAACCTACAGACACTGAGAGGTTGCCTCATTAGGACCATCATTAGACTGTCCACTTGTAAAAAGAGGCAGCAAAGTATCATACATGTCTTTGGAGCTAACAGATGTCTCCTTAGTACATGAAAGTAAGGGCTGAATAGCATCTTCCACAAAAACAACATCACGGCTAACTAAAATGCATTTAATATGTGGATGATATAGATGATATCCTTTACATTCAAAACTGTACCCAACAAAAATACATTTTACTAGTTTATCATCCAATTTTTTGTGATGTTGTTCAGCCACTAATGCATATGCCAAACAACCAAAAACACATAGATGAGCAAAAGATGGCTTGCGATTATGCCAAGCCTCATATGGAGTGATAGACTGTAGCGCTTTAGTGGGACACCTATTAAGTACATATGTTGCACACATGATATCCTCAAGCTAGAAACTATGTGGTAAAGCCTGACTCTTGACCATACACCTAGCCATGTCCATGAGTGACCTGTTCTTCTATTCAACAACTCCATTTTGTTGAGGTGTATATGGAATTGTACACTGATGTTTCATTCCATGTTCAACCAAAAATGCATTAAAGTCTGAAGACATATATTCCCTCCTCGATCAAAACGAAATGTGCCCATTTTACATGTTGATAGATTTTCAGCCAAAACCAAAAACTGTTTGAAGCACATGAACACTTCGGACTTTGCTTTCAATGGATATACCCATGCATGCCTGGAAAATTCATCAATGAAAGTCGTGAAGTAAAGATAATTTCCAAAAGAGGGTGTCTGCATAGGATTGGAGACATCACTATGAACAAGCTACAATTTCTGAGTAGCTCGAACTGAACCATCGTTTGGAAATGAGGAACACTGCATTTTGCCCAAAATACAACATTCACATACATGTTTATCGCGTGCCTCAAGTTTGACCAAAGAGGACACCATTTCAGATTTCTACAGGCTTAGCAAAGTAGCAAAATTCATATGAACAAAGCATGCATGCTAAAGCTTTGCATCTGACATAGCCTGCAAATCATGTACTGCACATGCTGAATCATTCACAGATCTTTCATAGTCTCTAAGCTTATACAACCCACGACATAAAATGTCGGAAGCAATAATAACATCGACATTTGATAGATCATGAACCGTACATCTGTCATCAACAAATTTCACAACCAAGCCAATCTTGGCTAAAGTCGAAACTGATAACAGATATTTCTTGATCCCTGGCACAAAAAAAGCATCTAACAAAGTGAAAGAACTACCATCAACAATAGTCAAAATGATCTTACCAACTCCCATGAAAAGATAAGAGGAGTTGTTTGCGCATGTAACAGTATTCCCTGTAGGGGCAGGCTCGAGTGAAAAGAAGAAATTACGCTGCGAGGTAATATGTTTGGTCGCCCCACTATCAAAGTACCAAACATCTGAGTCTACTACAAACATGCACTGGTCATGAGAAGATGGGTCAAAACTCCAAGCAGTGGCAAAAACCCATTCTTCATCCTGCACAAGATTAGCAGACTCTATTTTTGGTGTAGAGGCCTCTGCAACAACCATTCTAGCCTCTTTCTTCTCTGCCTCTTTAGCAACAAGTTTTGGATAGCTCTTAATGAAATGATCATTTCCTTTATAGTATTTGCAAAACAATTTTTTCTTTTTTGATTTCTTGTCATCTTTGTCTTCCTTCTTCGATTGTGCCAACTTAGCAGATTTTTGCTTACTACTTGAAGAGCCCCATTTTCCTTTTCCCTTCTGACTAGTCAGGAAAGCTTGATCTGCAACATGCATAACAGACCTGTTCTGTCGAGACTGATCTTCCTGCAACAGCACAAAGACTAACTCCTCAAATGAAAAGGCATTCATATTGTCTTTCATCATCAAACAAAGAGTAGAAGCAAAACTCTTATATGAGTCAGGAAGACCATTCAGAACAATCTGCACAAGTGAGCTATCAGGAAGGACTTCATCAACAAAAATCAACTGTTCCTTCAAATCCTTGACCTTTGTCAGAAAATTGTCCATAGAATCACCTTCATTCATGTGCTCACTCTCCAACTATTTTTAGAGGTAAGCAACACGAGCTTCATTTCTAGCTTGGTACAATGTGGTAAGTGTATCCCAAGCATCCTTAGTTGTTCTGCAAGAGAGAATGTGAGGAATAATGGCACGTTTGATAGACAAGGCTATCAATGCATGTGCCTGAGAATCTTTGCCATCCCAACGAATTTTCTTTGCAATAGGTGCAACAAAAATCGTAGCACGGACGAAAATTTGCAGAATATCACCATCTTTGACACCTTCTAGATCAACTTCAGTACTTCAGTTGTAATAGTTGTAGGTATGATAGGATGTTTTCAACACTTTGCATAATGTTCCATAGTCCTTTTGCAGCCAGTACATGTCGCATCATATAAACCCATAAAGGGTAGTTGGTACCATCCAACTTATCCTCAACAACCAACATATGGAATACATCATTGCTTTCAGCCATGGCCAGTGACTAAAGTACCTTCATGCAGAAAATTGACTGTATCTCAAAAAGTTGAACAAAATTGCCCAGATGAATTCTACTAAACCTGTAGCAAACTGCGAGACGCTTATACTGGCAAACCAAAACCGATATATTCCTTTGGCACAAAAAGATGAAATAGCCTGCACAAGTGCTATGATAATGCGTTCGGAGGCCGAAACAACCTCAAATCGCGATTTCAACACACACAGCAAAGCTGTTTTGATATGTGAAACACCTTGATTATACCTACCAAATTTCATGCGATTCTGAGACTGTGATTGGAGGGCTGTCGATGACACCCTAGATGAAGCGACGACCTTTTGATCGGATACCAATTGTTGGAGTTAGACATCTGCGGAAGCACATGAAGAGCGCACGAAAAAAGAAGAAGCTTGGAGCAAAACACACAATACTGAATGTATTACCATTAGAATGTACAAAGATAAGTAACCCATTAGGGCTATAGGCGTATATACAAACCGGGGGGAAAAAACCTCCTAAAGAGGGAAAAGAGTGCCCCTACGGTCCTAATGTGTTCACACACATCACTACCTAAATATATCAACAATGAGGTAATATGCTCGCTAGCCCTTTTTTCTAACAAAACAAAAAATCAATTAAAAAGGAAAAGCATTATATAATGGCTTCTGAAAATGATAGAGAAGCAATGCAAATTAGGAGTACAAATGGTCCGAGCTAAGAAAGAATGTAGGCCTCTCTTGGGAATACAAGGAGAGCATTCTATCTCTCCAACGATGAGAGGGTAACTTCCAAACGCCATTGTACATACCCCTCTTCATCAACAACATTATTAACAGTGCGGATACATTGTTTAGCAATGTGTTTATATCTTAAGGTGAAAACACTCCTCTTGTTGGACCACTTATTCCTAAAGACATCCTCATTCATATGCTTTCAGCTTATCCATCGCACGAACCACACGGCAAGGTCAAGATGCCAGCAATTGCCAATGAGAATTTCTTCAAGAAGGCATCCTATTATCTTGCAAGAACACACAACGAGCTTAGCTAAGTATGGCTCGCACATTTTATTTTCTTGGGCAAACAAGGAAAAGTATTTGAATTATTGAAGGAAAAAAGTTACATTAGTTCAGTCGATCTTGGAGAAGAGAGGAGATAATCTCCAATCTGATGCGGTTGTATAGCTCAAGTAGATTCTCTCTCCATTTAGCAGGAGGGTTAGTTACAATGACATAGTAGAAGCTACATTCAAAGACCTGTTTGATATAGAGCTTAAAATGTTGTCCCATCTTTCTGAGTGTAGATGCAGTTGAAAACTCAAGTCCTTATAGGCTTTGTCAAACACAAATGAGTTTCTAGATGTACCATAGAATGATACTTCTCCTGATGTGCCAAAGAGCAATATCAAATCTAAAACATAAGCCAAGCAAGATCCCATGGTTCCCAAGTTGGTGAGCACTGATTATCTAAGAAAAACCATTGATAAATTTTTGAAACATTTCGGCCAGCTTGGAAGAATGGACAAAGTCTTCAAGAGCCTCACAAAGAGGGCAAAGACCTTCACTAATTCCAATACTTTTAACCTTGTTGCCACTCCAGAGCCCATGATGAAGAATAAGCAACTGCACTAGTTTCGACTTTATTTGATAGGAGAAGGCCCAAATACAATTAAAGTCTTCAAGAACCCCACAAAGAGGGCAAAGACCTTCACTAATTCCAATAAATTTAGCTTTGCTGCCACTCCACATATATATATATATATATATATATATATATATATATATATATATATATATATATATATATATATATATATATATATATATATATATATATATATATATATATATATGAGCCCGTGATGAAGAATAAGCAACTGCAGCAGTGAAGAGTTTATTTGATAGGGGAAGGCCCAAATACAAGCAATCCTGCATCTCCATTGGTGGACAAGACCAGCACACTTTCCACTTCCTGTTGAGTTCTCGGATGGTACTCACGAGTCACAACCAAGAGATCTCCATCATCTCCTATCTCTTCTGAGCTTCAGAAACATGTCCTTGTGAGAAGAGCGGTAATGCCGACAGGAGTTACCTGTGCAACGCGCTTTCTGTTGAGATATGTTGCGCATTTAGCGTCGCCCGAGAATGGAAAGCCTCGCAATTTCGCAAAGAGTGAGGCAAGAATGATTCCCTGCATGCATAATGCAGTGAAGTCCACAAAGTCGTCGAGAATCCAATAAATAACGTCCTGCCGCGCGCTACGGACAGCGGGCTACTCTCTGTTTCGAAGCTTTTCGGGAAGCTTTGCGCAACTGTTTCTGCACAGTGGGCTCCTCCTCCATCATACCTTTCTCTTGGAGTGGAGTGTAGGAGCCTGGAGGCATTTAGTTCGCGGAACAACAAATCAGCTGCTGCGCAGGCATACGTCCAGCGTATGGGCATTTCCACGACAAAGACCGTAATGAATGAACAATGGTGAACGAGAGATGAGCAGTGAGCACCTCCTTTTCTCTCTTTTCTGCGGTCCAACCATGCACGTCCTAAAGACATGCACGGTCCAACCATGCTCGAGCAGCTCTTGAGTCATGAAATAAAGGGGTTTCTTTGTTCTTTCAAATTTCAAGAGTAATGAAATAGTATGTAAAATGTTGAGCTTTAAACTAAAAAAATAATTAAAAACAAAAACAGAAAGCTTATATTAACAGAGCTGATACATATTGTGCAGTAGGCAAGAGCCTACCCAGAACTACAAAGAGTATATCATAGACAATCTTTTGTGAGAATACAAGGGGAGCAGGAAGTTTATCCATCTGGTGAAGGGATTTTCAGCCAGCAACTTATGAACATCATTAACCTCAGAGGGAGCTTTGTGAGAGGTTCTTCTTCTTCTTTGTTAAATACTCCTATGTCTTCTAGATAATGCTCTTCTGAGTTAAAGCGGCTATCCATCACAATGGACTCTAGATCATCGTCATCCTCTTCTTCTTCTAAGACATCACTAGGGTCACATTCCTCTAGCACGGGTTGACACATGAACACAGAGATATCATAACCCTCCCCATCACAATGAGGTGCCCACTATTCTTCATTGATAGCAATGTCCATGGTGGCTAAGAAATCTGGCCAGCCATGAGGCTCGGATTCCTCATCTGGAAAGATCATCGATGTGTAGGTTGGATCTCTAACTAGTCTACCTCCTGGTGAAGTTCCTTCTTCTCTCACCTTTAAGCGTTTTTCCTCTTCCTCAGTGACTTTGCACATCCACAAGTGAGTACCTTCATGCATCCAGGATGGATCAGAAGAACTTTTAGAATGCACAGAGATTGAATCTTCTGGCGCCTTGTGGATAGGATTCCACTGTAGGGGTGGTACACCTCTGAAGATATAATCCTTTAGATTGACCTTAGTGGTGACCCCTAAGTGTTGTAAGTACAAGGAGTTGGTTCCCCATCTTGTACTATTTGAAGTTGTCGTAGGGAGGCCCTTCCTAGGATCATCTCATAGACATCATTTTTACCAAAGTCACATATAGCAAAGGTGTATTCAAAATCTACACCACAAGTGGTTAGAGTGATCCCTTCTAGCAATCCTAGAGGTCTTTCAACATGGACATCGGCCATTTGAAGCTTCATTCTAGTTGTTCTTAATGCAGGTTTGCCACATTGCTTCCACAAGGAGGTGGTCGCAATTGCAACGCCAGCACCTGAATCTAAGATAGCTTTGCTTGTGTAACCTTGGTGGGTGATTCAAAGATAAGTATTACCTTCTTCACCTTCATTCATATCTCCTATTTTGTCTAGAGGTATCTCTATAACTTTTTGCTTGGAGCCTGCTTTTGAAACATTGGAACCAAGTTCAAGAATCTGATTCACCACGTGCTTCCATAGTTCTGGTTTTACTTTGAGCAGCTCTTCTACGGTGAGATGACACTGAACCTTAGTGTTCTTCAGAACATCCATGTTCCTTGGAATCACAGAGTCTTTGTTTCTTACCAATATTGTGGGAGCTCTAATCTAGAGAGATTCAAATTCCCATGGGCTTGTAAATCGTGGAAACTCTTGTAAAGAATTGGATTCAAAATCTAACCTTTGTCTTCCTGTTCCTCTGCTTGGTCTCCGTAAATAGATGGGATGTCTTGGGAAAATTGATCATGAAGATCATCAATTTTAGGAATAGGAGGGGGATTACCCTTCTCCTTGGCCCATTTCTCTTCTTGTATTTCCCACAAGAACTCTTGAGAGTACTGTTGAATTGAAAGAGGTGCTCTACCATCTAGGGAATCAAGAACATAAGCTTTTGCTGGTGGTGAGATTTCTCTTTCAACAACTAGTTGAGCCAGTGGAGGTAAAGAAAGTTGCCATTTGTTTATCAGCTTCTCTAATCTTTCTAGTAAGCCCTAGAAATGCAAATCCGATTTGAGAGAGTTTGTCTGATTGAATGACTGACTGGTCTCTAGCATAACCTGAGCTAGCTCTACCGTTTTCATGCACATTTTTGTGCGTTCAATCTCTAAATCTGTTCTAGGGTAGCTCTTATCTAGGTTTGCAGCTATTGGCCCTTCTTGAAGTCAAGCATGGTAGGCCTTGAACATCATGCCCAAACCTTTTGGGGTTGGATCTGCAAGAACACACCCTGGTTGTGGTTTATTTACAATGGGTGCTGGGGTGGGATGCAGTGGAGTGGATGGAGTTTCGGTATGTGAGGGATTTTGAGAGGCGATATCTTCTATTTTGCTTTTTGCATCTCTCAGGATTTCTTTGAGTTTCGATAGTTTTTTATTCCACTTGTGATTGGCCTCCTCTCTAGTATCCTTCCAAGTCCTTGTTTTCCTCTTACTGGGCTCTCCTAATTCACTTAACTCTGATCGTTCAGCTGGTTGATCTTGTTTTAATGCTTGTGCCCTAGTAATTGCCTGTGCAGGAGCCACTTTAATGCTACTTGCACTTGAATCGACCATTAAGCCTACCACATTAATGGATGTAGCCTTATGCGCACTAGAGGGGTTCCTTGGACAATCTCTTGGGAGATGTTCTTTGCCACAGGACAAAAGCCCTGTATTGTGATGTTTTGTCCTTGTCTCAGAGACAATGGGTGGGGACATTCATGAATGAAATAGTCGCCTTGACATATAAAACATGGTCCTCTAGGGGCTTGTGGTCTTATTTGTCTCAATAGGGGCCTAGGATTAGGATTCTTATACATGACATTGGAGTATTCAGGCTCCCAATTTTGTTCCAAAGGTGGTGCCTCGTAGTGATAAGGATAAGTCTTACTATGCTCAGGTGACTCTGTGTAATAAGCTTGTGGATTATCTTCATAGGAGTAGTCTGAATTCTAAGCATGATGGTCATCGTCTGAGACCAAAGGGGTCACTGGCACCAATGCTCTATTAGGATTTTCCTCTGCCATTGCATACTTAACTGGAATCACATTGGCAGGAGCTGGTGGTTGGTTTCCCAAGACTGGTTGTGGCCTATATGGTGCCTGATATTGCTGTTGTGGTCTATAATATGGCTGTTAGTATCGGTTCTGATACCTACCCTGTTGGTAAGGTTACTAATAAGTTTTTTTAATAGCTTGCCTATTGTAGGGACAATCTTGAGCCATATGGTTCGTGTACTTTCTCTCGATAGTACAATATGCGGCATTCTTTTCTCTCACGTTTTGGTTTTGCATTGGGAAAGCATTAGCCATGTGGTCCCCTCTACAAGTATAACATCGATTCAATGAGCTCACTCTTGGTGTTTGTCTATTTTGGACTCCTAGCTTCTTGGAAACTTGCTCAGATATCTCATCTATTTTTGTGGAGATTCTCGAAGTATGACTAGTAGAACTATGAGAATCCTTATAGAGTTTGGACAATCCTAACTCCTCACCCAAGTTGTCTTCCATGTCAATGCACATCCACACACACTCTTCTATGGATCTAGGCTCTTTCAAGTACACATATGATCTTAACTTGGTGCTTAGTAAGCCATCTAAAAACAAGGCCACTTGTTTAGCCGATGTGGGTAACTCTGGAATGGGGCATCTTTCTAAGTACTATCTGAACCGTCTTCCTGCAAGTCACACTGTTTCTTGGGGTGTCTGCTTGAAGCTATGGATCAAGGATGATGTGTTATGCTTAATGCCACTCTTTGAAAAATTCTATGATGAATTCGTCTAGCAGTTGACCTATATCTCTATAGTTATGACTATTCAGGGGCTGAAACCAAGCTAAGGCATTACCCTTAAGAGTCAAACCAAATGCCTCGAACTGGGTGAACAAGTCTTCAAGTTGTTCAACTCTTAACACTTGTTTGAACTCGGCCACATGATCATAAGGATTTCCTGTCCCGTCAAAGTAGTTTTTCATATTCTTGACAACTTGAGAGGGTCTAAGGGTCCTTGGGTACTCTCGGGGTCTAGGCAATGGAAAATCGTGTTCATTTCTTTGATGCCTATGAGATCTATTTCTCTCTCTTTCAAGTCTTTGATTTTCAAATCATGATCTATCTCTACCCAGAGCTTGAGATGATCCTGCTCCTTGGAGGCCATGGGAAACATTGGATCTTGGTGGAGGGAAAATCAATTCACTCTTCCAAGTACATGCATGTCTATCATGTTTTGTTACCAAGAACATTCTTCCAAGAGGTGTTATCCAAATAGACAACTTTGCCTAGTGTCTTAGGATCTTTGAACACTTTTCAAAATCTTCCAAGCAGACAATCGCGAATTTCTCAAATCTCAAAGTCTAGGAAATCGCGACTTTCTTCCAAAAAATCACGACTTCCTCAAATCACTAAGTCCAAGCAATCGCGAATTTCTTGCACAAAATTGTGATTTTCTCAAAAGCACAAAGTCTAGGAAATCACGAATTTCTTCCAGAGAATCATGATCTTCTCAAAATGCCCAAATCTAGAGAATCTCGAATTTCTTCTAGAGAATCATGATTTTCTAAAAAATGCCTAAGTCCAAAGAATCATGAATTTCTTCAAAAATGTAAGTCCAAAGAATCACGAATTTCTTGCAGTCTCTCAAAAGTCGAAAGTTTAGGAAATTGCGACTTTCTTTCAGGAAATCACAAATCTCTTGAATTTCCTTAAGTCCAGAGAATCACAAATTTCTTCTAGAGAATCATGATTTTCTCAACAAGTCCAATGAGTCACGAATTTCAAGCGGAGGATCGCGACTTTCTTCTAGAGAATCACAAATTTCTCAAAAATGTCCAAGTCTAGGAAATTGTGAATTTCTTCCAAACAATCACAATTTTCTCATACCTCTCATCCAAAGAATCGCGACTTTCTCAATATGCACAAGTCCAGAGGATTGCCATTTTCTCAAAATCCTCAAATCCAAAGAATTGAGATTTTCTCCAAATGCTAACTCTAGAGAATCGCGATTTTCTCCAAAATTTTTAGGCAACAAAAATTATTGAATTTTTCAGAGAATCACGATTTTCTAAGAAAGTTGCGATTTTTTGAGTTTTTAGGTGAGAATTTCAAATTTTAGTGCCGAGCCCCAAATGTGCAAAAAAACGTGAAAAACACAAGCGCATGTACTCTCTAGCACTTCCTAGCTCCTTCTTCCACTCCACACATGAGAAATGATGTGAAAATGCACTCAAAAATGAAAAAATTCTTTGAAGATGAAGATGCTGATGATGAAGAAGGAGAAGAAAAATAAAAGAAATAACAGAAAATGACTATTTCTTACCTTCCAACCTCGCAAATCCACGATCTTACCATCAGAATGCTTTTCCTCGAAGCTCTCTCCCCGACAATGGTGCCTAAATTTGGTGTAGCTCAAGCATAAGCACCACCTCCTTTACTTGTCAATCCATGGTGACGTGAGGACTGGTATGAAGACCATGAGCGAGTGAAGGCACAAGTGCATAAGTGAAAGCACACAAGCATGCACACACATACACACACGTGCACGCAGTAAGATCAAAGATATGAACAATGGAAAGCTTCGATTACAAAAGAGTTCTCTTAAAAAAGATCAAATCTACAAAAAGCTAACTCTCTAACCAGTTAACCCCAAAAATGAGCTCTCTAGCTCTTTTTATAGTTTATTGGACTAGTTGTGGCCCTGTCCAGACCTAGTGTCCGACGTAGTTAAAAATTAGGTTCCATGGCTTATTTGAGGGATCAAACAGAATCTAAAAATTATGAAAATTGGTAGGATGATACTTCTAATACTCCTCAATCTTGAGGACTCCTTGACTTGAACAAAATGGATTTACAAAAAGGTGAAATGATATTTACAATGGTTTGAGTGATCAAAATCACTGTTTTTGTAGGGGATTCTTCTGAACATTTGACATACACTTCTTGGAGCTCCCTACTTGCTCCCTCTTCTTGTGTGTCCACTTTTCTAATGTGCTTCCATGCTTGTGCTTGACCTTGAGTTCCAACATCCACAATGGGAACTAGGCTTTGAGGAATCATTTTTTTCTTTTTTATGGCAATATTGGCTCTAGCCCTCTAGATGTCCTCCCCTCCCTTGGGAGAACCAAAGAAAGCATCCAGAAAGAAGTTTTTGGCCTCCTGTAAGCTCTCCTCAATGTTGATGGTGTGACCATCATTTTTCTTCTTTATCAAGGGAATGAAATCTCTAACTTTGTTCTTTTTCATAAGAGAAACCATAGCATCGTTATTTCTATCCATTTACCCACTCCAATACTCTTTTGATTAGGCAAGAGCACCTCTAGCTTCAAGATATTTTTCCTTACAAATTCTCAGTTCTAAATCATGGTAGACCTGAGAGTTAGCATTGTGATTATTAAGCTCATTCATCAAAGCAACCCATCTTTTACTTCTAATGTCTCTAGCAAGCTTTTTGTAGAAGGTAAAAAGATTTGAATGTCCTTAACAGACTTCTTCCAAGCTCTACAAGGGGAACACAGGGCAGAGAAGTAACGAGCAATGATAGATCAAATTTTTCAAGGATGATTTGAGGCTTAAGAAGAGACATATCTAGATGAGGCCAACCGGCCCTATAAGCAAGGATACCTTTTCTAAACCTAAAACATAAAGGCTTGTGGTAAGAGAGGAGCAAAGAGGATTCAAGCTTTCTACTGATGTCCCAACACTCGTGGACATAAGAGATATTAGCATAGCATCTATCAAGTCTAGCAATTGTGAGCGAGGCACCTACTTGCTTGTTCGTCCAAGAAAGGCCAATGTTTCTAGAAATGTCAACCAAGTCTTGATTGTTATAGAGATTAGTCTAGACAATCTTTTCAGAGCCATAGATAAAATTATCTTTACACTCCCATCTGTCAGACAGATTAGTGACAATATTAAAGTCTCCAATCAGTAATAAAGGACCTTGCAATGAAGACAACTCTTCCCAACATTGCTTCCTAATAAGACTATTATTAGAGGCATAGACAAAAACAATGTGAACATTGAAAGCATCACCTGATTGGAAGGAGCACCATTGGTTGTAATTGTGAAGGAAAGAGTCTTTAGTACAGTGGGCTAGGGAAAGACTAATACCAATAGAAACACCACCTTTTTCACTTTCATGATTGGTAACAAACCACTCATACCTATAAGAAAGGATTTTGAAATGAAACAAAAGGGGATCCCCACCAACTTTAACTTCTTGAAGACACAAAACATCGAGAAGGGAAGGTAGAGTATTATTTCACTTATTAAGCATTTTAGCTCTAACCAGGTCAATCAAACCTTTAACATTGATCAAGATAACAAAAAGATCAGACATGACCAACAGAAAAGAATTACTTCTTACTACTTAGGGATGACTTGATCATAGCCAATGAGGACTTAATAGACTTCTTACTTCTTGACTTTCTGTTATTTTTGGTAGTCTTGATAGTGGAAAGTGGGGAACTTACAACGTCCTTCTCCCTTAAGACATCAAGGGGGATGGAAAAAGTGTCGTTTTGAGAATTAGATGCAATCACATTGTTTTCTTCATCTTTATTCATAGAGTTGATTCTTTGCTCATCAAGAGCATCCAATTCTTGGGAGAAAATAGCTACCTAATTTGATGAGCAACGATTCAACAAATTGTTAGACTTATTAGCATTGGAAGGACCACGAGCGAGTACCCTTTCCTTGGAAGCATGCATGATTCTATTATTTTTCCCAACTAGAGACCAACCACTAGGAGAGGGATCTATAGGAGCAGTACTCAAGGCAATATTACCTTTATATTGAACATAGTTCAAGAAAGACATGCATGTTGGGATTAAAGTTCTCTTTCATATTTGCATCCGTTGGGCTCTCCTGAGAGAAAGCTTTATCATCAAATGGGTTAAACACTCCTTCCAACAGAACCCCAAAAGGATTAGATTTTTTAAAGTGTTTTTTCTTTTGACTTAGGAACGGCCTTTTTGTTGCTAGAGTTGGGCAGGGGGACATTAGCTTGAATCTGAGATTTACCTTCAAACATCTTAACTTCACCTTCGAATGTTTCCTAATGCTGTAGCTGGATTACCTAAGACAGGCTGAAAGTTCAAAACTTTCAAAGAGGGAGTAGGGGAGAGAAATAAGGCAAAACAATCAAACATTGTAGACGGCTGCCAGGAGAATGATCGGCAAAGGTATTAATATTTCAAGGAATGTTGCATTCATGTACAAATAACTCCACAATTTCAGTTTGAGGTAAGCCTTTATTTAATCTTAAGTTTCACAATCTATGGGCTTACTATCTAAGGTGTAATTGAGTTGTAATTAGGACCTACTATCTAAGGTGCAAGATTTGAGCCCCAACTATCAAAATGATGGATTTCAACCCTCAACATAAAGGCTCGATCAAAATTCTGTTACCACTACACCATTACAACAACTTCGACGATTTTTAGAATTGTAATCAGTTATGTTATCGTACATATTACATCACCATATGTAGACCAAGAATAGAGGAAACTACCTACAATTCTTTTCTAGAAGCTTTGCATAACTCTTTCTAGATCTCCAAGTATAGGCCTTGAACCCTTGAGTTATTTTAGCTTCCATTTGAAGGGTTTCAACCTTAGAATTGATTGATCCTAAGGCTTGGGAACCTTAGGCTTGAGAGAAGCTTCTCCAAATGACAACTTGGGGTGTACATGAGAGGAGAGGAGTCGTTTGATTAAGTAACGATGTGATACCATGTGCTTGGACCTTAAGAAAGTATCCACATGAGGGACACTTGGAATTCTCCAAGGACATGCACTCCCTTGGCCTAGAGGAATATATATATATATATATATATATATATATATATATATATATATATATATATATACATATATATATATATATATATATGGGTGGATTTGGTTGGGTGGATATGTGCATCTCTCACCCCGTTGTGGGCTAGGCTAGTTCATTTCCTTAGTACTTAGTTGTAGTTTATTGTTGTTGTCTTGATGAACACAACATTGATATTAAATCTTTCAAGGATCCCCTTGGTGGGATCATTTCTTGCTATTAAATCTTTCAAGGATCCCCTTGGTGGGATCATTTCTTGCTGCGAGCCACCATCTGCATTTTTGAGATGATTTAGACTTCATCTCTTGAATGAGGAAAGATCAAGGGACCCCCACAAGGTGGGAACTCCCCCAAAAAGGGGAGGCACTTTGAATATGACATGTTCACACCCAAGTTGCATATGCAAGTCCAATGGCTGTTAGAGATCTGTTGCCCACAAAAAAGGGACCTACATGAGCTCTTTCTTGCTCTCTTCCATGTGATAAGTCAATGAGCTCATGTTAGTTCCTTTTGTAGGCTTCTTCTTTTGCATTCACCCTTGTATGTGGGATAATAGTGCGTCATAGAGAACTCATGGATGAATTCATCACTACCATTGTAGGCGTGTCCAACCAACCTTATGTCGTGCCCAAGTGCATTCTCAATGGAAAGAATCGGCAACCTAGTTTGCCCACAATAGCTCTTCAGTCTCCTTCATCTGGAGATTAAAGAACCAAGAACCAAAGCGTGTTTTATAGGTTCTCATAAAACATTTCCGCATCCTATATGGGATAGTTGCATGCCCATCGCATGCTATAGATAATGACATGGATGCCCGATTCATCTTCCCTCAATTTCATACAGTTTCTTCCTCTTCTTCTCTATGTAATGAAGATTTTCAGAGATTCTAATAGCTCATATAAATTTGTTTTTACATTTTACTTGGCCGCCCTTTCTCTTCTTCATATATTGAAGAGCTTGAAAAAGGTTTTTTTTGGTATAGTACCACTAGTAAGAGGAACTCACGGATCAAGGATCAAGGACATGTTTGTTCTCATATTATCTTTGAAGAGGGAGTGGAACTTTCTTCTACACCCAAAAGAAATAAATTAAAATTACAAGGAGATCAACATGAAGATGGAGGTGGCTCTTTCCAAATGCCAAAAGAAGCATGAAGCTTGAAGTAAAGCTAATTATTTTATCTCCCATGTTTGAATTTTATATTTCTTTTGCCATCTTCTTCATAATCTTTGTGTAAAGATGAATTGAAGCCTAGGATAAGTCTCCATTTTACCTATGAAGATAATGAAAGTAAATATGTAAGATTAGAATAGGCACTCATACATGGTTTGAAAGAAAGTTAAGCATCTCGAGCACTTGCATGCATCTAATAATTGAAAAGCCATATGTATGTGTATTTTCGTTTTACCAAAGAGTAATTTTGGATGCATAAATTCAAGGCTTTTTCATTTGAAGCATTCTTAGATGCACAAGAGTATGTGCATTAGCATGACGATGCATGAAAAGGAAGCACATTGATGCAGATATTGGGCACGCAAGTAAGTATAGAAATATCCAAGAAGGACTTCAACAATTGAAGAGGTGGGATGGCACAAACTAACATCATCATAATAGAAGCACTCAAGAAAAATGAAGTCAAGGGATGGAAAAAGCTTAATTTCTAGATACATTTTTATAAGAACCTCTTTAAACCATAAAACATGCAATGCAAGATAACCAAAACATGAACTTGGTGATACATTTTCAACAAGCTTGGAAGACAAGAATTGAAAATCTCTCAATAGTTCTTTTAACCGAGGGACTGAATGAACAAGCTAGATAAACTTTATCAAAATCTTGTAAAGAATAGCTAAAAGGCTACCAATTGCATTGTGGCCATAGGTACGTTTTGGAGGAAAAAACTCTTCAAATGGGGAGAAAAGTACTAAAACTTGATAAAATTGGTACAATTGGTTAAGCATAGAATCATGGATGAAGCTAGATGAAAATCTTTTAGGTTATAAGATGCTAAGCAAAGAAGGAGTTCCTCAAAAAAGCAACTTCACAACATGCTAACATTTACATTTAGATCCCTTCAAGTTAGATAAGATTTTTGAAAAGATGGTTGCAACCACAAGGTTGAATAAAGCATGCAAAAGTCGAGACTTCTCTAAAGATAAGAGTTTGAATTCCAAGTATGTGGTGTGCAATAGTGATTAAGTTTGTGGAAGGTGAATCTTGTATTCACTTATCCTTAAGTGATTTTGTAGAAGAGAAATCCAAAAACATCTACATATGCTTGGACTTAAGCAGTAGAGAGATTCATAAAAAGCCCTAGGTTAACTGTTTAAGCTTTTGATAGAAACGAACCTAAAGATAAGGATGCTATCTTGTCACTATAAGTTAGCTAAGTAAGAACTAGCTAAAACTTGAATATAATTTAAGGCACTTGGAATTGAACTAAAGAACTTAGAAAAGTAGGATGGTTGTTTGTTCCATTAAAAGGTTTGGAGCTTCCAAACACAAACATGGTATAAATGCAAAATATACGATGATAGAATTATCATATGATGAAAGCATGAGAAACCTAAACAAGATAGGAAACATAGAGGTTATTTTTGGACTTCTGTAAAAAGGACTCGAGTAAATGGTACTCTATAGCTGAATGAAGCTTCTTATAAGATGCTAAGCAAAGAGGGAGCTCCTCAAAAAGCAACTTCACAACATGCTAACATATTACATCCTGAATAGAAGATACATGAGGGCTACACTTTGAAAAGCATGCTTTTTACTTTATTTACAAATTTGTAATTTTCTAATTTCACAAAAATGTCACTTTCTAAAGCGACCTATTATTTGTTTTACAAAAAATAACTAAAAATACTTTCTTCTAAAACTAGCTATCTTCCAAGAGTATTCTTCTAAATATCTCCAAAAATATTTGAATAAGTCCATGTGCGTTCACACCCTCATGGATCTTCACCTGCTAAATCAAAACACAAAACACATTAAAATCCTCAAGGCATTAAACCTTCATTCCAATATTCCATAAAGTATAACATGCCTCTAGTTGTCGAGCAATTGACCTCAGTTGACAAGAATAAAATAGACACGGATGGTTAGTCACATGTCCCATCACTAAACAATCATAAGCATATTCCATGTAAAAACACATGCATGGAATTGGAAAACTAGAACTTAATGTGATTGTGAATGATAAGCAAGAATTAAATGATCATAATGTGGAGTTAGTGATGTTTTGTGAATGCATTGAGATTCTTCAAATGAATGATGTTTATATTTAACCAAATATCTATGATATTGTTTACCTATGCGTGTAGTAGTAACATCATAATCAAGTATTTTCTCTGGAATTAAAATTTCAACCACCTCTTCTAACAAAGGGGGATCATCTAAACTAGGAATGAGTGGTAGAGTTCCTTTAAATGATTTCAATAAACTGATATAAAAAGAATTATGTATATTTCAATGAGAAGGTATATCTAATCTAAAGGGATTCTCATTAATTTTTTGAATAATATGGAAAGGTCCATAATAACGTGGTGCAAGTTTGACCTTAGGATGTTGTGGAATATTTTTTAGATGTCTTTTAATTATTTGTAACCATACATAATCATTTTCATTAAATTCTTTAGCTACTCATTTCTTATTAACATTACGCATGTAATGTTCTTGACTCTGTTTAATGTGCTCATGAACCTCATGAAATATGGAAATATGATCTTGTGCAAAAGAAGCAGCCATAGGTATGTTAGTTTGAGTGATGGACATGGGAGTGGGAAGCTTTTTACCATACACAATTTCAGACGGTGCACATCCAATAGTGGTATGTGTTGTGTTATTATATGCAAATTGTAGTAAAGGAAGATTCTCATCCCAATTACTTGGATTATCTAAAGAATAACAACATAATAGATCCAAAATAGTACTATTCATAGCTTCACTTTGCCCATTACTTTCAAGCTGAAATGTGAAACTAAAGTCTATTTTAGAACCTAAATTTTGAAATAAGGCAACCCAAAAGTGATTACAAAAACGAACATCTGGATATGATAAAATAACTTTTGGAAAACCGGATAAATACATTTAATAAAAAACTTAGAAGCTTGAGGTGTAGAAAGAGTATTTTTTACAAGGAATGAAATATGTTTGTTTACTAAACCTATCAACAATTGTCCAAATCATATCATTATGTGATGAAGTTGTAGGAAGACTGTTGGGAGTGATGGTTGGATGCACTCAAGAAATGAGTTGGTGCTGCTATACCTGCTTCACACCAGCCCTCCTTTGATTCCAGAAATGCTTAGTAGACTCCTTGAGCTTTCAAATGATACCAAGAAACCATATATGTACTTTGCAAATGGTTTGTGTAATGATCAAACCAAAAGAGATAACTTGGTTCCTTCACAAATCCAAAAAACTTGCTATTTCTGTAATGATACCTGCTCAGTGTTATGCTCAGTGTGACCAGCACACTTGCAATTGAAACAATTCCTTTTGGGAGTATTAAAGTACCTTAATAAGCTACCAATTACAAGTGGAATCACTCAAATTGATAAACCATACACTGAGAAATAAGTTTAGCAAAATTCTGATTACCCCCGACTTTTTAGGAGAGTTGTAGAGATAGACTAGTGACTGCTCTGAGCGCGATTTCTCCCAAATGGCTGAATGAAATCTTCTGAGATTTTGTATGCTTGTAGAAGACCTTGAGCTGGTTCCAATGAGCTATTGAACTCTTGATTTGGTTCAGTGAGCACTGAGAAATGCTCCTTGGGAGTTGACAGACTTGGAGTAGGAGACTCAGACAAAACAGAGATGATGAATGTAAGTATTTGTATTATATCATATGAATGTACATTCCCATTGGCATGATAGACATAGCACAATGGTACTCAGAGGTGTAGGCTATGGAGTATACCTCACACACTCACTAGATAGTACAGAATAGGCTCGGGATGAGCTGAAGTACCCGCGACTTTTTGATTGCATCTTTTATAGAGAAAGAGTTGAGATTTGAATTTGAATTCAAATTCAAACCTCCTATATTCTCTACTCTAAAAGTAAGGAGATATTCTCTCCAATCATACCATCCAAATTCTACGACTAATCAAGTAGGTATGTGTTACAAGTAAATGCCAAGTCATATAGACTTTTACAAAGAGTGAAAGGTAATAACATATAAGCATGGGTTCTTATGCCTTATCCTTTAAGTGAAGCCTTGATGACATTTGGCCAAGCTTATCTTTCAAGGTCCCAAAGTTCCAAGCCAATGTGTGAAGGCTTGATATACACCAACAGCTCCCCCTCAAACCAAACACTTTGGCTTAAGTCTTCTCTTTCAATCTTCAATTACATCCTGCAATCCAATCATGGATTTGAATCTGCTTAACTTGTTTCCATCCAATGCCTTTGTAAGTAAATCCGCACATTGCATATTAGTAGACACATAAGTCAATTGAATGTCTTTACTAAGCAACTTCTCTCTCACATAGTGGTAATGAACCTCTATGTGTTTGGTTCTGGCATGATATATTGGATTAGCTGCAAGGTGAAGAGAGCTAGTGTTGTCTCCAAAGATGATTGGTGGTCTTGTGTGTAGACCTAACTCTGTATATAGAAGCTTCAACCAGATAGCTTCTTGAGTGGCATTGGCAAGCCCTCTATACTCTGCTTCAGTGGATGACAATGCCATTGTAGGTTGCTTCTTGGCTGACCAAGAAATAGGCTTATCTCCTGCAAAACAAATGTATCCTGAGGTGCTTCTCCTATCATCCTTGCATCCTGCCCAATCTGCATCTGAGTAAACTTTAATGTCAATATCTGATGTATAAGGAAAGTACAAACCATGACTTTGAGTTCCCTTCAGATACTTCAAGATCTTCTTTGCTGCCTCTAGGTGAGGTACCCTTGGTTTGTGCATGAATTGACTAAGCACACTAACTCCATATGCTATGTCAATTCTTGTCAAGGTAGCATAGTTCAAGCTACCTACCATACTTTGGTACCCTGTAATGTCTTGGACTTCTTCTCCTTCATGAGCACTTAGCTTTAGGTTGACCTCCATTGGAGTAGTAGATACCTTAGCATCCTGCAAGCCAAACTTCTTGACCATATCCTGCACATACTTCTTTTGAGTGATATATATACCTGAGTTGGTGTAGACTAACTCAAGACCTAAGAAGTACTTCAATAATCCAAGATCACTAATCTTGAATTCTTTCCTCATCTGTCCTTTGATGTGTCTAATCCCATTGACATCATTGCCTGTAATGATGATGTCATCAACATAAACACATAAGTAGATTACCTTTGTACTACTTCTCTTTATGAATAGAGAAGTGTCTGCTTTACTCATCACAAATCCTTGGTCTTGGAGATAGGTTGTCAACCTGTAATTCCATGCTCTAGGTGCCTGCTTTAAACCATACAGGGCCTTCTTCAATTTACAAACATAATGTACCTTTTTTGGATCTTCATAGCCAGGTGGTTGTGACATGTAGACTTCTTCAGATATCCATCCATTTAAGAAAGCATTCTTGACATCTAATTGGTACATGTTCCAATTCTTGGATGCAGCTACACTCACCAATATTCTGATAGTTGGCATCTTAGCCACATGAGAAAATGTCTCCTCATAATCAATGCCTTGGGTTTGTGCAAAACCCTTGGCTACCAACCTAGCTTTGTACCTGTTTATTGTTCCATATGAATTCTTCTTTAGTTTGTAGATCCATCTGGATCCTATTACCTTCATAGAGTCTTTCTTGGGTACCAAGTCCCAAGTATCACTTTCTTTGAGAGCTTCCATCTCTTCATCCATGGCTTCTTTCCATTCTGGTTTGGTAATTGCTTCTTCATAGGTACCTGGTTCTTCATTCAATAAGTCCTTTGCAAGATATACAGAATGTTTAGTTACAAGTGATGTGTCATACCCAAATCTGATAGGCTTCTTCTTTTCTCTCTGAGATCTCCTCATTGCTTGGGTTGAGGATTCTGGTTTATCTTCTAGTTGCTTCATCTTCATCTTCCCTTTGGACTTCCAAGCCTTGAACTCTTCAAGGTTTATTGTATCATCATCATCTGAGCTTGAATCTTCTTGCTGAATTGGTTCCTCCTTGGTGAGCTTTGGAAAATCTTCTTCCATGTCATAGGGTAGACTAATCTTCCTGCATTCATTTTCATACCAAGAGTCATTCTCATCAAAGATGACATCTCTGCTTACCTTAAACCCTTTATTTGTTGGGTTGTAGAATCTGTATCCCTTTTGGTTCAAATCATAACCAATGAAGATACATTTTTCAGCCTTGGGATCTAGCTTTCCCCTTACATGTGAGGGAATATGCACATATGCTACACAACCAAAGATTTTGCAATGATCCAGAGAGGGTCTCTTACCATGCCAAGCTTCATATGGTGTCATGCCATCAAGTGATTTGGATGGCAACCTGTTTATGAGATAGGTGGCAGTGGATACACTCTCTGCCCAAAGATAATTTGGTAACTTTTTCTCATTAAGCATAGACCTAGCTGTTTCTACTATGAGTCTATTCCTTCTTTCAGCTACCCCATTTTGTTCAGGTGAGTACCTTGTAGTAATCTCCCTTTTGATGCCTCTATCCTGCAAGAAATCTTCAAACTCATTGGAGAAGTACTCTCCTCCACCATCTGACCTTAGCCTCTTCAAGCTTCTTCCTGTTTGATTTTCAACAAGTGCAAGATACCTCTTGAAACAATTAAACACTTCATCTTTATGCTTCATAAAGTATAAAAATGGTCCACCTGCTATAATCATCAATGAAGGACACATAATACCTTGAACCACAAATGGAAGGGTCCTTGCTAGGTCCCCAAACATCTGTATGTACCAAATCTAGGTAGTCTTCATGCATGAAACCTTTCCTTGAATAGGGTAACCTGTGAGACTTACCAAATTGACATGATCCACACTTGTAAATCATGTGTTGCTTGGACACATTAGGTATCCCAAGCACACATTGATCCCTGCATATTTGCTTTAGGGTTCTTTCACCTATGTGCCCTAATCTCTTGTGCCATATTTCTAACTCTGAAAGTGTCTGATCCTTGTAGTTATACAAAGCAATGTTCTTGGTGTCTTCTAGCTCAAAAGTAAACAATCTACCTGATTTCTCCCCTTTGGCTATCCTTCTGAATCCATGTCTTGGGTCCTCCACATATGCTCCATGTTGTGTGAATCTGACCTGCAAACCTTTCTCCACAATCTGGCCAACACTCATTAGATTCTTGGTGATGGTTGGTACATAGAGTACCCTGCTCAATAGGTTCTGGTTACCATCACATGTCTTTTACATTTCCAATCTTAACAACAGAATGTTTAGTGTCATCACCTGTTTGTACCTGATGTTTGCCCTTGGGCTCTTCCAAATCAGAAAGTAGTGCCACATTGCCAGCTACATGGTTAGAACATCCTGAGTCAATATAAAATAAATGATCATCATTTGTACCTGCCTTGGAGGTCATATTCATGATCAATAGGGAGTCATCTTGCTCCTCTGTGTAATTGTTGTAGTCTCTTCTATTTCTGAATCCACCTTGGTAATTACCATTGTGGTTGTTGTTGTATTGGTTGTTGTATCCATTGTAGCCTTGGTGTTGATTGAATCTGCCTCTCCCTTGAGAGTATCCACCTCTTGAGTAGCCTCTTCCTCTCTGATTCTTGTAGTTCTTGTAGCATTCATCTGTGGTATGATTGGAAAATCCACAAATGTTGCATGGTGATGAGTTGTAGGGTCTCCCCCTACCTGACTTACCTCCTCTGCCTCTTCCTCTAGATGACCTACCTCTCCCTGCATAATTAGCTTGAGAGGTAGAGCCTTCTTCATCTTGTTTCTTCCCTTTGCCTTTATCTTTAACTTTCTTATCAGTATAGAGAGCAGAGGGGTTGTTACCTTTTGATTGATCTCCTGCCTTTGTAAACTTTGCTTCATGTGTGAATAGTTGGCCCATAAGTGTTGTGAGATCTGGGGTATGCATGTCCATATAGAGGTCCATTGCAGTGGTGAAACTTTCCCACTTATCATCTGCCTTGAGTCCATTTGTTACTTGCCTGACTATTTGCTCCTCTTCAATCTCCTCTCCAATGCTTGCTAGTTGGTCTGCCACATCTTTAATCTTTGTCACATACTCTGAGACTGGTTGCTTGGGCTGCTTCCTAAGGGTTGTGAACTCAATCCACAATTGATTCTTCCTAGCCCTTGTGTTAGAAGAAAAGTAGGTTGACAAGGTTTCCCAAGTCTCTTGGGAAGTCTTACAATTCCTTACATGAGGTAAAAGAAAGTCAGATATAGAGTTTAGAAGGTAAGACCTTGCCAAAGCATCCTTTGCACACCATTGGTTGAGTCTTTCATGTTCATCCTTTGTGGGTAGTCCTCTAGTCTTGAATGAGGGTAATTCCTCATCTCCTGATATGTATCCAAACAAGCTCCTTCCTTGTAGATAGGTCTTCATTCTCAATGACCAAGCTTGGTAGTTGTTCCTATCCAATTTGTCAATGAATGAAGGAAATCCATCACCCATGTTTACCTTCTTTGCTCTGATACCACTGTTGGGAGTGATGGTTGGATGCACTCAAGAAATGAGTTGGTGCTGCTATACCTGCTTCACACCAACCCTCCTTTGATTCCAGAAATGCTTAGTAGACTCCTTGAGCTTTCAAATGATACCAAGAAACCATATATGTACTTTGCAAATGGTTTGTGTAATGATCAAACCAAAAGAGATAACTTGGTTCCTTCACAAATCCAAAAAACTTGCTATTTCTGTAATGATACCTGCTCAGTGTTATGCTCAGTGTGACCAGCACACTTGCAATTGAAACAATTCCTTTTGGGAGTATTAAAGTACCTTAATAAGCTACCAATTACAAGTGGAATCACTCAAATTGATAAACCATACACTGAGAAATAAGTTTAGCAAAATTCTGATTACCCCCGACTTTTTAGGAGAGTTGCAGAGATAGACCAGTGACTGCTTCGAGCGCGATTTCTCCCAAATGGCTGAATGAAATCTTTTGAGCTTTTGTATGCTTGTAGAAGACCTTGAGCTGGTTCCAATGAGCTATTTAACTCTTGATTTGGTTCAGTGAGCACTGAGAAATGCTCCTTGGAAGTTGACAGACTTGGAGTAGGAGACTCAGACAAAACAGAGATGATGAATGTAAGTATTTGTATTATATCATATGAATGTACATTCCCATTGGCATGATAGACATAGCACAATGGTACTCAGAGGTGTAGGCTATGGAGTATACTTCACACACTCACTAGATAGTACAGAATAGCCTCGGGATGAGCTGAAGTACCCACGACTTTTTGATTGCATCTTTTATAGAGAAAGAGTTGAGATTTGAATTTGAATTCAAATTCAAACTTCCTATATTCTCTACTCTAAAAGTAAGGAGATATTCTCTCCAATCATACCATCCAAATTCTACGACTAATCAAGTAGGTATGTGTTACAAGTAAATGCCAAGTCATATAGACTTTTACAAAGAGTGAAAGGTAATAACATATAAGCATGGGTTCTTATGCCTTATCCTTTAAGTGAAGCCTTGATGACATTTGGCCAAGCTTATCTTTCAAGGTCCCAAAGTTCCAAGCCAATGTGTGAAGGCTTGATATACACCAACAAAGACCAGTACTCAAATCCATAGAAATTTGTTCCCATGGTCCATTAGGTATGGGAAGTGGCATTAACAATCCAAATGCTTTACCATGATGTCTTTTTACACATTGACACACAATGCAATGGGAAACATATTGTGTAATATCCTTTTCCATATTTGGCCAAAAGAAGAATTCTTTACATGTAGAAATAGTACTTTGTATGCCCCTATGACCCATATATGATGGTTCATGCATCTCTTTCATAAAAAATTGTTTAAAACCTTGTGTAATGCATAACTTGTGATCAAAATACAAGAATCCATTATGAAAAGTGTAGTGATCCTCACAAAATGTTGGAGAATTATTGAAAGCATTCCAAGTTTGTGAAAAATACAAATCAGATGTACAAGTAGGAATCATGTCATGAAATGAATGAATATGAACAATAGAAATATTATTAATGCAAACAATATTTGTTTTTGGGGATGGGAAACGACTAAGGGCATCAACTACAACATTGGCTTTGCTAGGTTGATATTGAATCATAGGCTCAAAATTTTGTATGAATGAAGCCCATTTGATGTGTCTATCTGAAATCAATGGTTGATTTAATAAATGCTTAATAGCTTGTTGGCCAGTTTTGATTATGACTTCTAAACCCATGAGATAATGTTTCCAAATTTTTAAAGTATGCACATAGCCAAAAGTTCCTTATCATATGTACTATAGTTCTTTTTAGAATGTTTAATTTTCCAACTTTCAAATGCAATGTGAATATCATTTTGCATCAATACAACACCTATACCTGCAAAATCAAGTAATTGCAAAACAGGTGCATGAGAAAGTGCATGTTTGAGTTTTTCAAAAGATTGTTGTTGTGCTAGTCCCCACACAAATTTTAACTTTTTATTCAATAATAATGTGAGTGGGAGTGCTAAATAAGAAAAATCCTTTTACAAACTTTCTATAAAAACTATCTAATCCAAGAAAAAAAGAGCATACATCATTCACAGATTGTGGTACAGGCCATTCTTCAATTAATTTAATTTTCTTTGGATCTACATGAACGCCTTGACTTGAGACAATATGGCCTAAATACTCTAATTCTCTTTGGAAAAAGTAACTCTTTTCAGGATTTGCATAAAGTTTGTTTTTGCATAACAAATTAAAAACTGTTTCTAAATGCTTTTCATGGTCATCATCATTCTCACTGTGGACAAGTATATCATCAAAGAAAACAAGAACAGAAGCTTGGTATTCAACACAAATGGTATTCATCATGCATGCAAATGTAGCAGGTGCATTGGTGAGTCCAAAAGGCATTACCATGAATTCGAAGTGACCAATCTGAGTTCTAAAGGTAGTCTTATAAATGTCATTTTATGTCATTCTTATTTGATGATACCCACATTCAAGATCAATTTTACTAAAGACACATGCTCCATGAAGTTTATCTAGCAAATCATCTATCCTAGGAATAGGATATCTATATTTAATTGTGATCTTATTGAGTGCTCTATAGTCAATGCACATCCTATAAGTCTTGTTCTTCTTTTCTACCAAAAGAACAGGTGCTCCAAAGGGAGAAGAACTAGGCCTTATAAGTCCTTTGTGAAGTAAATCCTTAACTTGATCAGTTATTTCTTGTTGATGTAAAGATCCATGCCTATAAGGTGCTTCATGGGGAGGAGAACTACTAGGAATTAAGTCTATACTATGATCAAGAGATCTCATAAAAGGTGGTAGTTTAGAAGTGTTAGGGGCACATAGTCATTTATGTAATTGATTGTACTAAGGTTCATTTGGAGAGTGAGAGAAGGTTGAGTGGGAAGAGCCTTTAAGGACACCTTTTTGTATAAATATGGCATTAAAGATCTTCTAATGGAAGATCTCTCTCAGTTTTGTGTCACCACTCCCATGGCTTTTGACGTGTACCTTTTCTTGTTTCTTGTTTAGTTAGAAATGTTTCTTGTTTTGTGCCCTAGGAATGTGTGTAGTCTTCTTCTTGTTTTGTACATAGCTATGGTGATGAATCTCTCTCTCTCTCTCTCTCTCTCGTACTCCCTCTCTTGTAGGAGGTGAAAGCCTACCTCCTAACAGTGGCGACCATGCACGGTTGTGCCCTCCCTTTGGTGATGTTGTCTACGCTATGCATCTTTTTCACATTCCTATAGATGATGCTATGTTCCATGCATTTATGTACGATTGGCCAGGTTTTGGCTATCAATGTTTGCTTCGCTCTGCATGGGGTTACTCTCCTATCCATTAATTGTTTCTATTGACGACAACCTTGGTTTTCTTCGTTGCATTTTGTTGGGTTCATGCTTTGGGCTCTTGGTGGCATCCATATTCTTATTTTTATCACTGTTGGCCTCGGTCACTGTGCACACCAGCACTACGTCATGTGTTTCAATGTTCACTCAATATGGTCAATCACTTTGTCGACACATGCATCATAGGAGATTATATCAATGACACAAAGAACTTTTTTGGTTGTTGCATTGATGGGAAGTAGTTCAAGTGTTGTGCCATCGTTGCAAAGACTCGTTGCTATGTTTCTTTGGTGATTTTGTGACGCCTGTGATATTGATGATGTTGTAGAAGTTCTATTGCATTTCAGTGTTTAATCCTCACGGATGCTAGAGACTTTGTCAATGATTGCTGGAGACTTTGTCCATTGCGTCGCTCTATTGCAGCCAAGTTTCCGTGTCGAATTGTATTACACCCAGGCCATAAATTTGTATTATGTTCATTAAAAATTTTGACGTTATGTTATACTTTTTCATGGGTGCTCATTCTGTATGGGCATTGTTCTCTCTGGCGAGATCTGGGTATTTCTGCAATTGTGTTTTTTCGCTCTTTTTTTTTTGACGAGGCACCAATGATCCGTACTTTAGACTATGTGTTCGTGATGGATGTATAATGCACATATGATTTATATTCAGCATCGGATTTTGTTGTACAAGAACCCCGGTTGTTATTGTTTTTACAAAGCCTTATTCCTCGCCAAGATCACCGTTCTGAGGTGGTGTTCTTATGCAAATTGCAGTTCAATGGATTACCCTTATTTGTCTATCATAAAAACGTTGCTTGCATTGGCTTGTACATTATTATATGCATGATACAAGGCTTTATTATGCGCTTACTTTTATTCATTATATGATCGGCACTTTTATAAATCCTGTGCGAACGAAGTTCACAAAACATGATTCTTAAATTGTTCTATTGTTGACATGCACCTTAAGTCACTATGTGTTTTCACTAACATGTCATGCTCGCCTTTCATTATCTTGTGCCTTGTATTTTGCAAGATATATTGCATATGCAGGAGAGATAACGCCGACATCCAACAACTAAAGCTCAAAGATCAATGGAGCAATGGTGCAGACAAGAAAGCAACTTGGACATAGTGGAATCCTTTGAGTTTACATGATTATATTATATATCAACCTGTTGTTGTGCACACATTGATTTACAACATTATTGGGCCACCCTTGTATTTCATGTTACTCATAGGAGGGCAGGCTATGAGTTGTGTCTAATGTATTTGCATACCTTGGATTCAATTCCAGGCACTTTGCTTTGCATTACATATTGCTTATAGTTCTAGATTTGTTATAAGCTTTACTTGCACTCCATACCATGGTCTAACCATGCACTTTGGTTTGCAAGTATTGTTCATAAGGGTAGAGCATAATTATGTGTGCACATATATATTTCTTGGTGGACAGGTTGCTACTACATTGGTTATGAACACGGAGTTGGACCACTCTATTCCAAGAGAGGTGCTATCACTTTAGCATTATGAAGATCTACATGGGGATTGTCTATTGGATTGAGTTTTTATCTTTAGAAACTTTATTTTAGTTAATCCGTGTGATGGTTCCAAAGACCTACCACACAAGATATGTGGAGGCTCACAGATTTAAGCACTTGTGGAGAAGGCTTAGAGAAGATATGCCTCAGAATTTCTTTCTTATATGACATGTTGTATAAAGGTTCCCCACCTACAGAAGCTTTCCCTATAATTTTCATCTTGTTGAGGGGGTATTACTTATCAAGGGATAGTGGTAGTTCAAGTCCACCATGCATGCTAGTGTTAGGGGCACATATTCATTTATGTAATTGATTGTATTAAGGTTCATTTGGAGGGTGAGAGAAGGTTGAGTGGGAAGAGCCTTTAAGGCCACCTTTTTGTATAAATATGGCATTTGTTCTAATGGAAGATATCTCTCAATTTTGCGTCGCCACTCCCATGGCTTTTGACGTGTACCTTTTCTTGTTTCGTTTTTAGTTAGAAATAATTCTTGTTTTATGCCCTAGGAATGCTTGCAGTCTTCTTCTTGTTTTGTACATAGTTATGATGATGAATCTCTCTCTCTCTCTCTCTCTCTCTCTCTCTCTCGTAGAGGGGTGAAAACCACTCTACAACAGATGGAAAATCACTCATAAAACAATCCTTATAGGAATCCATAAATGATTTATGTGTATCAAGAAGTGTACGTGTATAATCGACTATGCTATTGACAAAAAAATACATGAATTGTAGCCTTTCCAAAATGCACATTTTACTTGAGTATGACTAATTAATTGAAACTGTTGGAAGTCATGTATTGCAGATAAACAAATATCTTGATTTTTAAACTTAAAACTCATGGTGTGTGTATGATAATCAATGCATGGATTATAATGGTGATGAAAAGGCATACCAAGTATAACTTCATAGGATTGCAAAGGAGCATTTAAGAATGTGTGTTCATCTATGTATGAACCTATACAAATTTGAACATTATGCACTTCACTTGTAACATTATATCTATTTCCTTGAAATGTAGCCTTAACTTAATACATAGAAGGAAGTGAGTTTAGCTGGAGATTTTTCACTAGTGTGTGAGAAATAAAGTCATGCAAGCTACCATCATCATGTAAAATATTAACAATTTTACCATTAATAGTACCTTGCATGCAAAGTAAAGAATGCATAGAAATTGCATTACCCAAGGTACTTAGGTCGTGATCCAATGCTTCTTTGGTCCAATCATGTTGAATTTCCTCAAGATCCACCTCCATGTTGTGTACTTGAGCTCCTACAGGCTTCATTTCATTATTTCGGAACCTACATTTAGTTTTCGTATGACCAATCTCACCACAATTCCAACAAGTGATACGGGGCCTCTTTTTTGGGCATCCATCATCGTAGTTTGAAGGTTGGGAGGTTTGATAAGATGTAAGGGATTTTTCTTGGGTATGGGTGAGAAATTGGATTGAGGAGGGCATTGAAAAATAGGTGGACACTAAAAAGTAGGTGGGCATTGAGAAGGAGGAGAAGAAAATTAGAAAAGGGATGCTTAAAGGGAAAGGTGGGTTTGATTGGTTGTGGTCGTTGACGTGTTTTTTGTAAACGGATGGACTTGGTGATGGATTGAAACTCTTTCTTAGCATCATGTGCAAAATAAATAGGTGCTTCATAGAGAGTCATCGGACGTAGGGTGTTGAGCTTAGCTTGGATTCCCATCTCCAAACCATCTTCATAATTCTGTTGTAAAGTATCTTCCAGAATCATTTCAAGCGAACGAATAAGTAATAATAGTTGCCAAAAACATTCAGTATATGTAGAAACAATATCTCCATCTTTCCATCCAAAAGTTGTCCATGATTGACGTGCATGCAAGTGAAACTGAGGAGGAAGGAAGGAATCCTTGATCTTTTCTTGAAATGCTTGCCATGTGGTGGTGCGATCGGTGCTATGGCGCAAAAACTTCCACCATAACTCAGCCTTACCCACCAAATAATTTGTTATAAATTTCACTTTTTCATTTTCAGAATATGATTCGTCAGAATAGAAGTCATCAAACTGAGATAGCCATGAGAGAACAAATTGGCCATCTTTTCACCCATTGAATCATGAACATTGGGAATTTTTGGCACCTATCTTGGACTCTGTGCCTTGTTCTTGGGCGGTAATAATGGTCACTTCTGGTTACAACAACAAAGTTTGGACGATATTGAAAATGTGTAATGGCTTTGGTCTCATTGTTTGGTTGGGATTGCGAATAACCAAAAGCATGAATAGCATTGGCAAACAAGAGAGGGGCAAGAGGAAATCCTTGTTTGACAAATGTATGAAGCCTCAAGGGACTAGATGTTGGAGTTCAAGGTCTACGGAAGCACGACCAACACAAGGAAGATGAAAAAGCTAAAGCACAACACACAATACTGAATGTATTACTAGGGCAATAGGTGTATATACAAGCTGAGGGAAAAAACACCTCCTAAAGAGGGAAAAAAGTGCCCCGGGGGTTCTAGTGTGTTCACACACATCACTACCTAAATATATCAACAAATCCCACCTTGGAGTGATGTAGTGAACAAGGAGCTAGCACTCATGTATAAGGAAGTTCCAAGCTATGTGGAATCAATCCACAAAAGGAAGTAAGCCCAAAGCTTTGCAGAAAGCTTCAAAATTCCCTAGGTAGAGCCTTCATGAAAATTTCTGCAATGTTCTCCTACATGGGCACATATGCCAAGCTGATGTCCCCAGTAGAGAACCTCTCCCTGACATAATGATAATGCACCTCAATGTGCTCAGTGCGAGCATGGAACACAAGGTTCCTCCCAACTGCCAATGCGATCTGACTGTCAATTAAGATGGTGGTGGCAGAAAACTGACCAACACCCAAATCAGCCATAAGGCATTTGAGCCACACACACTCAATAGTCGATGTGAGCTGCCCTATACTCAGCCTCATAAATAGAAGTATCCATAGTAGGTTGCTTCTTGCTCAACCAAGATATACATGAGCTACCAAGCATGAAGCAAAAGCCACTAGTGGACACACGAGCGTCATAGCAACTAGCCTAGTCAAAGTTAGAAAAAGCATGTAAATTTGGCGGTAGTGATCCCCCCTTGGAATAAAACAAACCAAATAGTCGGGTACCACTCAAGTAGCGAAAGATGTGCTTAACTGCCTGGCAATGCTTGATACCTGGGAAATGCATAAACTTTCTCATCTGTGAGACAACAAACTAAATATCTGACTAAGTGATGCATACGTAAATCAAGCATCTAACAGCCTCCTGATAGAGAACATCAAACGCATCTCCAACATCATGAACACTCAATCGTAAACTTTTCTCCATAAGAGTGGCAATAGCTTTACAATCTTCAAGGCCAAAACGCTTCAATAATGTATCAAAAAATTTTGTTTGACACAAAGCTATTCCAGCATCAACTTGCATAAATTGAATGCCCATGTAATGATGCAAATGCCCCAAATCTGATATCTCAAATAAGGCATGCAAATGAGCCCTAAAGTCAGCAATATGCTTCTCATGAGGACAAGTGAGCATCATGTCATCAACATACACAATAATGATTAGAAGCACATCATTTTCACGTGTAACATATAAGGTGCTCTCAATTGGATTGTTCTTAAAACCATGTGCAATCAGATAGGCATGTATCTTTTCATACCAAGCACGTGGGGCTAAAAAGCCATAGGGCTGAAAAACATACACTTCTTCAACCAAGTCACCATTCAGAAATGCAACTTTGATGTCCAACTGATGTACATTTCAACCATGATCAGTTACAAGTGCACATACACTACCAATAGTAGTCATTCGGCAAGTAGGAGCAAAGACCACATCAAAATCAATGCCTCTTTTGTGAGCATACCCCTTTGCAACAAGCCTAGCCTTATACCTATCAACTGTTCCATCAGACTTATGCTTCAACTTATATACCCACTTAATGCCAATGTCCTTCTTGCTAGGAGGTAAGTCACATAAAGATCAGGCACCATTCTTCATTATGGCATCATATTCAGATTTCATAGCAGCCATCAAATTTTCTGAATTTTATGCTTCATCAAATGAAACAGGCTCATTCTCATCACACAAACTAGAGGCAGCCATAGCTTAGAAATTTGATGTAGAAGAAGCACTATGAGAGCCCAAACGAGTATGATATGATAGAGATGCATCTGATTTGCTATCATGCAAAGTCTACACTAGCCATTTTGGCATAGTTTTTGCCTCCTCAATATCATCTCTCTCATCAACAAGTGCATCATGTAAATTTGCATCAGAAATGGGATGATCTACATCATCACATGAAACCTGTAAAAGGCACAAACGTTTCCTCATTAGAGCCAATACTAGACTCTCCACGTGTAAAAAGAGAAAGCAAAGTATCATACATGTCTTTCGAGCTAAGATATGTCTCCTTGGTACATGAAAGTAATGGTAAAAAGCATCTTCCACAAAAATAACATCACGACTAACCAAAATGCATTTAGTTTGTGGATGATATAGATGACAGCCTTTGCTTTCAGAACTTTACCCAAGAAAAATACATTTCACTACTTTATCATCCAATTTCTTGCATTGTTGTTCATGCACTAATGCATATGCCAGACAACCAAAAACATGTAGGTGAGCAACAGATGGCTTGCGACCATGCTAAGCCTCATATGGAGTGATAGACTCTGATGCTTTAGTGCGATACCTATTAAGTACATATGCTGCACACATAACAGCCTCAAGCCAGAAACTATGTGGTAAAGCCTGACTCTTGACCATATAGCTTGCTATCTCCATGAGTGACATGTCCTTCCATTCAACAAATCCATTATATTGAAGTTTGTATGGCACTATACATTGACGTTTTATCCCACGTTCAGCCAGAAATGCATTAAAGTTCGAAGACATATATTTCCCCCCTCGATCAAAATGAAGGGTGCCCATTTTACATGCTGATAGATTCTCAGCCAAAACCAAAACTGTCTGAAGCACATAAACACTTCTGACTTTGCTTTCAATGGATATACCCATGCATGCTTGGAAAAATCATCAATGAAAGTCAGAAAGTAAAGATAGTTTCCAAAAGAGGGTGTCTCCATAGGACCACATACATCATTGTGCACAAGCTGCAATTTTTGAGTAGCTTGAACTGAACCATCTTTTGGGAATGAGGAATTCTGCATTTGGCCCAAAATACAGCCTTCACATACATGTTTATCAGGTGCCTCTAGTTTGGGCAAAGAGGAGAGCATTTCAGATTTTTCCAGGCGTGGCAAACTAGCAAAATTCAGATGACCAAAGCATGCATGCCAAAGCTTTGCATCTGACATCGCCTGAGAATCTTGAACTACACATGCTGAATCATTCACAGATTTTGTATAATCTATGAGCTTATATAGCCCACGACACAAGATGCGAGGAGCAATAATGATGTCACCATTTGACATATCATGAACTATACATCTGTCATGAACAAATTTCATGACCAAGCCAATCTTGGGTAATGCTGAAACTGATAACAGATTTTTCTTGATCCCTAGCACCAATAAAGCATCTCACAATGTAAAATAACTAGCATCGATAGTAGTCAGAATGATCTTACCAACTCCCATAATAGGACAAGAGGAGTTGTTGGCACATGTGATAGTATTCCCTATAGGGGAAGCTCAAGTGAAGTGAAGAAACTATGCTACAAGGTTATATGTTTGGTTGCCCCACTATCAAAGTACCAAACATCTAAGTCTACTATAGACATACACTATTCATGTGAAGATGGGTCAAAACTGCAAACAGTAGTAAACACCCATTCTTCATTCTGCACAAGATTAGCAAACTTTATTTTGCGTGTAGAGGCCTTTGCAACAACCATTACAGCCTCTTTCTTCCTTGCCTCTTTAGTAGCCAATTTTGGACAGCTCTTGATGACATGATCATTTCCTTTACAGTATTTGCAAAACAATTTCTGCTTTTCGGTTTTCTTCTCATCTCTATGTTCATTCTTTCATTGTGGAGAATTAGTAGATTTCTGCTTAGTAGTAGAAGGACTCCATTTACCTTTACCCATCTAACTAGCCAAGAAAGCTTGATCTGTAACATGCATAATGGACATGCTGTGCCTACACTTATCTTCCTACAATAGAATAGAGACTAACTCCTCAAATGTTAAGGCATTTGGATTGCCTTGCAACATCAAACAAAGAGCAGAAGCAAAACTCTGATATGAATCAGGAAGACCATTCAGAACAGTCTACACAAGTGAACTGTCAGGCAAGACTTCATCAACAAAAATCAATTGTTCCTTCAAATCTTTGATATTTGTAAGAAAACTGTCCATGGAATCTCCTTTATTCATGTGCTCACTCTCCAACTATTTCTAGAGGTCAGCAACACGAGCCTCATTCCTTGCATGGTATAAAGTGGTAAGTGTATCCAAAGCTTCCTTAGCTATTTTGCAAGAGCAAATGTGAGCAATAATGGCATGTTTGATCAATAAGGCTATCAATTTATGTGCTTGAGCATCTCTACCATCCCAATGAACTTTCTCTACAGTAGGTACAACAGGAACCGCAACATGAACAAGAACATGAAGAATATCACCATCTTCAATGCCATCTACATCATTGTTCAACAATTGTGTTTGGAGGTGAAATAGGATGTTTTTCAACACCCTGCACAATGTTCCACAATCCTTTTGCAACCAATACATGATGCATCATATAATTGGTACCGTCCAACTTATCCTCAACAACCAACATATAGAATACATCACTACTTTCAGCCATGGCAACTAATTAAAATACCTTGATGTAAAAAAATGATTGTATCTGAAAAAGTTGGATAGAACTAGCCTATTGAGTTCCACTAAACTTGTAGCAGAGTTCGAGCCGCTTATATTGGCGAATCAAAACCTATATATATCTTTGACACAAAATGACAAAATTGCCTACACAAGCACTATGATAGTGCATTCGGAGGCCAAAACGAGCTGAGTTTGCAATTTTGCCACCAGAAGGTGAATCCATTTTAATCTCCTAATCACCCTGAGTATGCTCACCAAATTTCATGCGATTTTGGAACTATGATTGGAGGGGTGTCGACGACACCCTAGATGAAGCCATGACGTACTTTGATACCAATTGTTGGAGTTCAAGGTTAGTGGAAGCATGCAAACAATACAAGGAAGATGAAGAAGCTTGGAGCACAACACACAATACTGAATGTATTACCACTAGAATGTACAAAGATATGTAACCCATTAGGGCAATAGGTGTATATACAAGCTAGGGGAAAAAACCTCCTAAAGAGGGAAAGAAGTGGTAGTGTGTTCACACACATCACTACCTAAATATATCAACACTAGAGACATGCCCATTCATGGTAATCCTAGAGTAAGAATTCCCAAACAAAACACTAACAAATTTGATAAAGTTTCTACCAGCACCTATATCATGAAGAGATTGGAGAATGAAGTCCCAATCCATCCTATCATAGGCTTTGTCAAAATCAACCTTAACCTCATAGAGTCTTTTTCTTTAACCATTTAATCCTCTCCTCCATGACCTACTTCCTTTCCTGTTGGATGCCCAACAAGAAACATTTGGCTAAGGCCATTGAAATTATGGAGATTTTTTATTTTCTAATGGTTGTAAACAGGTACTCATAGGGCAAAAGAAGATTCTAGTTGAAAGCTTGAGAGATGCTCCCACTATAAGAAGTTGGACCTTTTTTCTATTGATGAAGATATGTTTTTGCAAGTCAAAAAAGAAGGCCATTCCTTTCAAACCCATTGTGGATAAATTAAACAATGCATGGGACCTGTTGTGGACTCCCTCATAGTGGAAGTACATGTTCAAAAGTATTTGGGCCTTTCCCATCGCAGTGAAACACTCTACATTACTGTGGCTTATTCTGAACACATGGGTGTGGACTGGCAACAAGGCTAAGAAATTGAATATTCATGCAAGCACTTATTACATCTCTGACAGGGATGAGCACCTTGCTCATCTATTCATTCATTGTATTCATGCTAAAAAATATTGGGGTCTTTGTATAATTTCTAAACTATTATGGGCATCCCCAAGCTCGGGTATAAAGAAATCCTTCTTGGAGCAAACCATAATGGATATGTTATTATGGCATGTAGAGGTCTTAGATCTTGTGGAGTATATAGACCAGTCATAATAATAAAGTCTTTAGTATAGTCCAAAAAGACTTCTACTTTGGTTGTATTACTTAGTTAAAGAGGATTGGGAATTTTCGTATTAATTCTCCTGTTGATGCTCCTCCTGAGCATTTTCGACTTAGGGATATTACTTGCAAGTTCAAGGTACCCTAGATGGAGGGAACTTCCGTTCGCCATGTACTCTGATGTGAGATCCACAATGTTTTATTCCTTATTTGAGGGACTTTTGTATGGTAGATGAGGGCCTTCCCCTACATATCTTGTAACACTGCATTAATATTCAATTCTTATCTTTGTTGTTTTGTTCTCAAAAAAAAAAGAATATGGGTTCCTAAGAAAAATAATTTTCTTGAAACAAAGTAGAAGAACTTTAACTGTATAGTATATTTCACCACCTTCAGGATCATCTATCGGAAGTAATATCATCAAGGTGCTCGAGGACCTTCAGGTTCTTTATTAGTGACCTTTTTCGCGGTACAGTATGCCCATTACCGACTTTGAAGTCGAACAGCCATGGAGAATTTGGGATCAAGGGCATGGAGAGACTTTCGTAAGAAGTACAAATTGTTCGAAAGGCTTAATTAAAAGACCGTTGGTATTTAGCATAATCACTGGCATAATAGACAGATTGTATCAATTTTCAGATGAGAGTCACTACACATTCATCGATTCTTCTGCTTCTGGCAGTGTTGTTTCTGATGATGATTATGTGTTCTTTTCCATTGCTGCTGCATTAAAGGAATCCTTGGATAAAGGATATTTTTCACTACTTTCTGAATCGGAGGCACACACAACACCCTTTTGAACATCCAATCTATCCAGAATATGTGGTCCAATGTCGCATCAGAGCTCTTAAAGTATACACTGTATATATGGAAAATGATATGCTTGACCTGGAGAGGGAGAAAGCGAGTATGAAAGAGATTTCAGTAGATCTTCTTACACTTGTTTATGATGACGATGGCTTTTCTGTAGCGATGATGTTACATGTCGGAGAACAGACCCACACAGCTTTACGACATCAACTACATCAACAACAGTCTATTCTTCTTTACGGATCTTCATGTTCATATGCGATGTCGACAATACTTTGCAGTTAACTGTGTTTGGTGAAGTATGTTGGGGAAGGAAGCTGGCGTCGTACAAGCAGCTTGTTCATCACGAATAGGTTTTGTGGTCGCAAGAGAACCCACGTATAAGTGCTTTGGATTTTTATTTATTTATTTTTTCTTTCCCCCTTACCGTGTAAGACATCGATCCTTCATGAGCACTGTGATCTTTCTCCCACTTTTTCTCATCAATCTCATCACACAGAGATAACATTGGTGCATTGTTCCCATATATTTAGGAACACAAAAGCTTCCTGATTCCTGTAATCAATGACGTTAACAAATAATCTCATCAAGCAATCGCTTGGATTGAAGGAAGAAGAAAAGAGGCCCATTGTTTCTCATAGCCGTTGGCTCTAAACAAGACTATGGAGAAAACAGAGGAAGACTGTGGAAAGATTGTACGATCAAGGAAAACCCATCTGGGAGTGCGAGGTGAAGTTTCTGTACATTTGGATTAGAAGAACCCTTCAGAAATAAGGCAAGATCTATGTAGCATATTCACCTTTATATTAGACATTGTTATCTAGAAATAAAAGGTGCAGGGAACATCCTCAACTGTATTTTAAAATCATCCTTGGTGTGGATGATTTTTATCACTCCTGTATTGATGAAAATAGAAACAATACGTTTTCTAATGGCTTCCTTTCAGATCAAGAGAATATAGACAGTCACGAACTCTTTGAATTCCAAAAACGATTCATTGGGAAAGCCATAGATATCAAAAGACTTCGAGGAATCAATTATGTAGTAATGGTCTCTTTAACCTCACTCATAGAGAGGGGCAGATCTAGGGACTCGCTAGATTTAGGGAAATGATTTGTTTCTTATCAATGTTATTTTAGTTCTAGCTCCCTAGATGTCCTTCCCCTCTTAAAAGTGTTAGAGAAAACACGAGTGAATAAACTCACAGCAACATGCAAGTGCTTCTGAGTATTAATGGCATATCCACCATTATTCTTTAAAAGAAAAGTTTTGAGATTCTTGATATTTTTTTTAAAGATCAAACATTTTCTTGTTAGATCTATCCACTCTGCATACCCAATACTCTCTTGAAAAATAAGGTGCACCACTAGCATCTAGGTATTCTTCCCTTCGCGGTCTATCCTAAAGCTCAAGAGCCCTTTGAGGATAACTAGATTCCATATTGGAAGAGTTGTCAATCCTCTCAATTTCTCTCTTTATCATCATTCTTATTTTAGCTTTAATAGCTGTAGAAAAGGACCTATAGTGGCTTCCCCTTTCCCAAGCAACAAAGGGGAAGCCACTAGAAGAGAAATGCAAGGGACTTGGTCTTCTCCTTAATGTTGTTAAGCCTAAGAAAAAGTCCGAAGTGTTCATGTGCTTTAAACAATTTTTGGTTTTGGCTGAAAATCTATCAGCATGTAAAATGGGCACCCTCCGTTCTGATCGAGGGGGGGAATATATGTCTTCTTATTCTAATGCATTTCTGGTTGAACGTGGGATAAAACACCAGTGTACAGTGCCGTATACACCTCAACAGAATGGAGTTGCTGAACGAAAGAACATGTCACTCATGGAGATGGTGAGGTGCATGGTCAAGAGTCAGGCTTTACCACATAGTTTCTGGCTTGAGGCTGTCATGTGTGCAACATATGTACTGAACAGGTGTCCCCGGCTAAAGCGCTGCAGTCTATCAGTCCATATGAGGCTTGGCATGACCGCAAGCCATCTGTTGCTCATCTACGTGTTTTTGGTTGTTTGGCATATGCACTAGTGCCTAAACAACACTACAAAAAATTGGATGATAAGGCAGTAAAATGTATTTTTGTTGGGTACAGTTCTGAAAGTAAAGGCTATCGTTTGTATCATACACAGATTAAACGCATTCTGGTTAGCCGTGATGTTGTCTTTGTGGAAGATGCTATTCAGCCATTGCTTTCATGTACTAAGGAGAGATCTGTTAGCTCCAAAGACATGTATGATACTTTGATGCCTCTTTTTACAAGTGGACAGTCTAGGGTTGGTCCTAATGAGGCAACTTCTCAGTCTTT
>CM035436.1:1811942-1826942 GCA_020310875.1 Ceratopteris richardii
AATGTAGGCTCCCTCAAATCTCTCAACTAATCACATAGAGATATTCTCTCCATTCATACCTTTCAAATTCCACGACTCTTGAAGGTAGGTACAATTACAAGAAGTGAGTTAAGTCATATTGACTTTTACATTGGATAAAAGATAATAAAACATAGGCATGTGTTCCTATGGTCTTCCTTCAAATGAGTTACTCCAAGAACTTTTGTAACCCCTTCAAGATAGGTATCCAATGCTCTTCAAGGTACAAGACAAGGCCAAGTGTTAAGGCTTGTTTTGCACCAACAGCTCCCCCTCAAGCCAAACACTTGCTTGAGTCTTCATCTTTAGTCTTCAATGATATCCTGTAATCCAATCATGGACTTAAACCTGCATAGCTTGCTCCCATCCAAAGCTTTTGTAAGCAAATCTGCACATTGAATATTAGTGGACACATATGATAATTGGATTTCCTTGCTAAGTAGTTTCTCCCTCACATAGTGGTAATGCACCTCTATGTGTTTTGTCCTAGCATGATACACAGGATTAGCAGCTAGATGGAGTGAACTTGTGTTATCACCAAATATGATAGGTGGCCTTGTGTATAGGCCCAATTCTGAATAGAGTAACTTCAACCATATTGATTCTTGAGTGGCATTGGCTAGCCCTCTGTATTCTGCCTCAGTAGATGATAGAGCCACTGTGGGTTGTTTCTTGGATGACCAAGAAATAGGTTTATCACCTGCAAAGCATATGTAACCAGATGTACTCCTCCTGTCATCCTTGCAACCTGCCCAATCTGCATCTGAGTATACCTTGATATCAATATCTGATGAATATGGGTAATACAAACCATGATTTTGTGTTCCCTTTAGGTACTTTACTATCTTCTTGGCTGCCTCCAAATGTGGTACTCTTGGCTTATGCATAAATTGGCTAAGTACACTAACACCATATGAGATATCAATCCTAGTTAAGGTAGCATAATTGAGACTACCTACCAAACTTTGGTAACTTGTAATATCCTTGAGTTCTTCTCCTTCATGTGCACTGAGTTTGTGATTGACCTCCATAGGAATGTTTGAGACTTTAGCTTCCTGCAAGTTAAACTTCTTGACCATGTCCTGAATGTACTTCTTCTGAGTAATGAATATACCTGAATTTGTGTAGACCAATTCAAGCCCTAGGAAGTACTTCAATAATCCAAGATCATTGATCTTGAATTCCTTCATCATTTGACCTTTGATGTGTCTAATTCCTTGAACATCATTCCCTGTAATAATGATGTCATCAACATAGACACACAAGTATATTACCTCTGAATTGTTCTTCTTTATAAACAATGAAGTATCTGCTTTACTCATCACAAATCCTTGATCCAAGAGATAGGTTGTCAACCTATAGTTCCATGCTCTAGGTGCCTGCTTCAATCCATACAGAGCTTTCTTCAATTTGCAAACATGATTTACCTTATTGGGATCTTCATAGCCAGGTGGTTGTGACATGTAGACCTCTTCAGATATCCATCCATTCAAGAATGCATTCTTCACATCCAATTGGTACATGTTCCAATTCTTGGATGTAGCTACACTCACCATAATTCTGATAGTTGGCATCTTTGCCACAGGAGAAAATGTCTCCTCATAATCAATGCCTTGGGTTTGTGCAAAACCCTTGGCCACCAACCTAGCTTTGTACCTGCTTATTGAACCATCTGAGTTCCTTTTGAGTTTGTAGATCCATCTGGATCCTATCACCTTCATGGAGTCCTTCTTGGGTACCAAGTCCCAAGTATCACTCTCCTTGAGAGCCTCCATTTCTTCATCCATTGCTTCCTTCCATTCTGGTTTAGTAATAGCTTCCTCAAATGTACCTGGTTCTTCACTTAAGATATCCTTTGCAAGATATACAGAGTGCTTGGTTACAAGTGAAGTATCATATCCATACCTAATAGGTTTCTTCTTTTCCCTTGAAGATCTCCTCATAGCTTGAGTTGAGGATTCTGGATTATCTTCAAGTTGCTTCATCTTCATCTTCCCTTTTGATTTCCAAGCTTTGAACTCTTCAATGTTGATGGTGTCTTCATCATCTGAACTTGTATCCTCATTCTGAGTTGGTTCTTGTCTGACAAGCTTTGGAAAGTCTTCCTCCATATCATAAGGTAGGCTCACTTTCCTGCACTCATTATCATACCATGAATCATTTTCATCAAAGATGACATCTCTGCTTACCTTGAAGCCTTTGTTTGAGGGGTTATAGAACCTGTATCCTTTCTGATTCAAATCATAACCAATAAAGATACACTTTTCAGCTTTAGGGTCTAGCTTTCCCCTTACCTGTGAGGGAATATGCACATATGCAACACACCCAAAAATCTTGCAATGATCCAGAGAAGGTCTCTTACCATGCCAAGCCTCATAGGGTGTCATTCCATCAAGTGTCTTTGATGGCAACCTGTTGATTAAGTATGTGGCAGTAGATACACTCTCTGCCCAAAGATAATTTGGTAGTTTCTTCTCATTGAGCATAGACCTAGCTGTCTCCACAATGAGTCTATTTCTTCTTTCAGCTACCCCATTTTGTTCTGGTGAGTACCTTGTGGTAATCTCCCTTTTGATGCCGCTTTCCTGCAAGAACTCTTCAAAATCATTGGAGAAGTATTCTCCACCACCATCAGACCTTAATCTCTTCAATTGTCTACCTGTTTGATTCTCTACTAAAGCAAGATACCTTTTGAAGCAATTAAATACTTCATCTTTATGTTTCATGAAGTACAAGATTGTCCATCTGCTATAATCATCTATAAAAGATACATAGTACCTTGATCCAGATATGGATGGCTCCTTGCTTGGTCCCCAAACATCTGTATGCACCAATTCCAAGTAATCTTCATGCATAAATCCTTTCTTGGTATATGGCAACCTGTGTGACTTACCAAATTGACAAGCCCCACACTTGTATATCATGTGTTGCTTGGATACATTAGGTATCCCAAGCACACATTGATCTCTGCTCATCTGCTTTATGGTTCTCTCTCCAATGTGACCCAATCTCTTGTGCCACATCTCCAATTCTGATAGAGTTTGGTCCCTATAGTTGTACAAGGCAATATTTTTAGTATCTTCTAGTTCAAAGGTAAATAGTCTACCTGACTTCTCTCCCTTGGCTATCCTTCTGAATCCATGTCTTGGATCCTCCACAAATGCACCATGTTGAGTGAACCTGACCTGTAGACCTTTTTCAACAATCTGACCTACACTCATCAGATTCTTGGTGATTGTTGGGACATACAATACTCTGCTTAGCAAATTCTGATTCCCATCACTTGTTTTGACATTACCTACCTTAACCACTGAGTGTTTAGTGTCATCACCTGTCTGCACTTGGTGCTTGCCTTTAGGTTCTTCCAAATCAGAGAGTAGGGCAACATTCCCAGCTACATGGTTAGAGCAACCTGAATCAATGTAGAACAAATGATCATCATTGATACCTGATTTAGATGTCATGTTCATAATCAACAAAGAATCATCTTGATCCTCTGCATAATTGTTGTAATCCTTTCTGTTCATGTATCCTCCTTGATGATTGCCATTGTTATTGTAGCTATTGTTGTAGTTGTTGTTGTAATTATTGTTGTAGCCATGGTAGCCTTGAGATTGATTGAACCTGCCTCTGCCTTGGGAGTATCCTCCTCTTTGGTGACCTCTTCCTCTTTGGTTCTTGTAGTTTTTGTAGCATTCATCTGTAGTATGATTAGACAAGCCACATATATTGCATGGGGATTGATTATAGGGTCTCCCCCTACCTGACTTACCTCCTCTGCCCCTACCTCTAGATGATCTACCTCTCCCTGCATAGTTTGCTTGGGAGGTGGATCCTTCATCATCAACCTTCTTGCTTTTACCCTTATCTTTAGATTTCTTATCTGTATATAGGGCAGAGGGATTGTTACCTTTTGATTGCTCTCCATTCTTTGTGATCTTGGCTTCATGTGTGAAGAGTTGTCCAATCAGAGTTGTTAGATCAGGTGCTTGAATGTCCATGTACAAGTCCATTGCAGTGGTAAAGCTCTCCCACTTGTCATCTGCTTTGAGTCCATTGATCACTTGTCTGACTATTTGCTCTTCTTCAATTTCTTCTCCAACACTTGCAAGTTGATCTGCAATGTCTTTGACTTTGGTGACAAAATCTGAGACACATTGTTTTGATTGCTTCCTAAGAGTTGTAAACTCAATCCATAGCTGATTCTTTCTGGCCCTTGTGCTTGATGAGAAGTATGTTGACAAGGTCTCCCAAGTCTCTTGGGAAGTCTTACAGTTCCTAACATGAGGTAGAAGGAAATCAGAGATAGAGTTTAGAAGATATGACCTTGCTAAAGCATCTTTAGCACACCATTGATTAAGTCTCTCATGCTCATCCTTTGTAGGTAGGCCTCTGGTTTTGAATGAGGGCAACTCCTCATCTCCTGATATGTATCCATACAAGCTTCTCCCTTGTAGATAAGTCTTCATTCTTAATGACCATGCCTGGTAGTTATTCCTATCCAATTTGTCAATAAAGGAAGGGAAACCATCACCCATGATTACCTTGTTTTGCTCTGATACCACTGTTGGATGTGATGGCTGGGTACAATCAGAAGATCAAGTTGGTGCTGCTAGACCTGCTTCACACCTGCCCTCTTTTCTCTTCAGATATAGTTAGGAGACTCCTTGAGCTTCCAAATGACACCAAGAAACTATATATGTGCTTTGCAAAGTGACTGAGTAATGATCAAATCAAAACAGATAAGTTTGAACCTTCATAAATCCCAAAAACTTGCTATTCCTGTAATGACACCTGCTCAGTCCTAAGCTCAGTGTGTCCAGCACACTTACAATTGGTCTAATTCCTTCTGGGAGTATTAAATTAACTTAACAAGCTAACATTAGCAAGTTAAATCACTCCAAATGACAAACTATACACTGAGCATGATGTTTAGCAAAATTAGAGACACCCCCGACTTTTCAGGAAACACACAGAAATATACCAGTGATCACGTCGATTGAGATTTCTTCCAATTGGCTGAATAGATTGACTTGAAACTTTGTAAGGTTGTAGAATGCTTTGAGCTGGTTCCAATGAGCCCTTGATCATCAAATTTGGTTCAGTAGATCTTGAGATATGCTCTGTTGAAGTTGACAGACTTGGAGGTAGTCACTCAGAGAAAACAAAGAGTAAAAACTATGAGTATATGTATTGATACTATCAAATGTACATTCCCATTGGCATGTAGAATGATGCCCAATGGTACTCAGAGGTGTAGGCTAGGTAGTAGCACTCACACACTCACAAATATGCTTAGATTAGCCTCGGGAAGAGTGTCATATATCCCGCGACTTTTTACATTGGTTTTTATAGATGTTTTGAAGGAATTTGAATTTCAAAATTCAAATGTAGGCTCCCTCAAATCTCTCAACTAATCACATAGAGATATTCTCTCCATTCATACCTTTCAAATTCCACGACTCTTGAAGGTAGGTACAATTACAAGAAGTGAGTTAAGTCATATTGACTTTTACATTGGATAAAAGATAATAAAACATAGGCATGTGTTCCTATGGTCTTCCTTCAAATGAGTTACTCCAAGAACTTTTGTAACCCCTTCAAGATAGGTATCCAATGCTCTTCAAGGTACAAGACAAGGCCAAGTGTTAAGGCTTGTTTTGCACCAACACCAAGTAGTCAACATAGATATAATAAAATTCTTGTTGCCATGAAAACTAGTTGTTCAGTCGATCAAGAATCCCACATCATGATCTTTGACAATAGATTAGAGTTGAAGGTACAAGTAAGAGTTCGGGAAGCTCCTTCCTTACATCCATAACCTCAACAAGCACAGATTATAGATGATTAAAAGTTACTCGAAAATTAGAGTACATGTGTTGCAAAAATCGGAACATTTTAACAAGGCAATTAAGATGATCCCCTTTGTATGCTTAAGATCCTCATTGAATGCATGGCCATATTCACAGAATATGAAATACATTTCACAAAAGCATTCCCAAGAGAAGATATTAATCAACAAAATTATACTAAGAAACATTCACACATGATCAGAGAAATGCTCAAGATAAATCAAGCTGAACACAAAGTGGAAGCAGAACTCGACATTATATTTCTATTAAAATGATTTTTTACATTTCCTGTGTAAGTACAAGAGTAATATGAATCTACAATAGAAGTTGATCATAGCTTTCCTTAGGCTCAAGGATATTGGGATCCTCTAGAACATTAGAACATATATCTTGCCTCTCTTGCTCCAAGATTGGCTCTTCAAGGTCAGCCATGTCCCCCGGTTCATCTGCAAGTGGGGGAATAGGCTCCCTTGAAGCCGGTTGGAATCTCTCCGTGTCTGCAATGTGCTTCCTTCCAACCTCTTGGTCTTCATCTGGGCATTCATTCAGCCCATTGATTCTCATTCTAATGAAGCTCACTTGAGCATCATCCTTCTCCACAGCTATGCAGTGCCTGAACATCTTTAAGGAGCAAGCCAGAGTCGTTCCTGAAACAGCAGAAAACCACTTAGAGGCGTCAATCAACCATGACTAATGAAAATTGTGAAAATTGAAATTACCTGTGCCCGAAAAAAGGTCTAGGACCCAGTCATCATCATTGGAGAATAGTTGAAGCAATCTCATTATGAGTTTTTGTGGCTTCTGATAGGGGTTAACCAATGTCATGTCCCCAGCTACATGACGAAGTTTCTTGGTAACGGCTGGGAACATGAGCACATTTGAGATCCCATTCTCATTGCAATGCTCCCTGACTCTCCTTTTGCTTACTTCATCATAATAGCCAACTGTAATGCATTCAGTGGAGCTCACAAACCTATGCAAAGGAGTGTGATTTACGTTTGTCTTCACCCTGCAAACAAGAACTATGAGTCACAGAGAGCATCATTAAAGCCACGGAGATAGAAAGAAGATTACTTACCACGTGAGGCACTCCACAGCATGACATCTTGCCTTCAAAGCAGTTGAAACAGAGAAAGACTGGTCTTTGCTATGGAAAATTACTATCCTCCAAAGAGGAGACATAGTCAACTATGCAAAATCAGTGACCATCTTCCGAATCTGAGGGTGTTTGAAGGGTTCATCATCATTAACTGATCCCAACATCCTAAATCCATAGGGTATGTCCGCTATGAGAAGGGAGAAATGTTTTCTAGGCACAACAGAACAAATATTATTTACATCACTACAGAATACATTGTAATATGCAGGCCTAAGGGGGTCTAGGGGATTGGAGAAACATTTCAGATCAAGTTCATCATCAAAATCCATCTCCTTGGCTTTCAGCCTAGATTTCTCATGCCTTGCTCTTTGAATGTGAGCCAGGAATGTAGGGGGGCAATCATCTAGTAGCTCCGCAGACTTACTTTTCTTTGGTTTCTGCAGAAAAAAGTGTAAAGACAATTAAATGAGCTCTTCAATACAGCAAACAGAACATAAGGAAGCGATGCATGGCATCGATTTCGTGTGGGGGTAGATGCCAGGCATCGACTTTCTATTGAAAGTCGATGCCTGGCATCGACTTTGGGACATAAGTCGATGCTTGGCATCGACTTATGCCACGAGGTCAATGCCAGGCATCGACTTATGCTACAGGTTGATGCCAGGCATCGACTTATGCCCCCAAATCGATGCCAGGCATCGACTTTTGGCTGCAGGTCGATGCCAGGCATCGACTTTAGCCGTAAGTCGATGCCAGGCATCGAATTCGTACTAAAAGCCTGGCATCAAATTGGTTTGGTGAATCAAGGCATCTAACCTAATGGCAAACCAGGCACAACCTCAGAAAGAGAACCTACCCAATCACGAACCAAGATGAAATATTCTGATAAAGCTTTGTAGGATGATGTGGTTGGATAGTCTGCTTGGACCTCTGTCCAAGAAAAGCAACCCAGCCTCTTCATCATCACCTCCTGAATCTTCATGTAAACTTTATGACTACAGTCACAGAAATAAAAAAGAGACTAGGTTAGACCAGAAACATGGGAGGAGGGAAAAAGGATCTGAGAATAACATACATACTTATTGAGCTCAGTCACCATCTCCTCCAGGCTTAACGCCTTGGAGATTACCCTTGACAAAGTTGATATAATCAATGTATCATCCTTGATTCCTTGAAGGGCCCTCCATGGTGTCAGCTTCATGTCCTCAGGAGCCTCTTCAATTGAGAGGTCAACTTTCCTTCCCTTTCCCTTCAGATCAACCTGTGGGTCTGGCCTCGACTTTCGTTGCTTCTGGCCCTTGACCTCCTTGTTCTCCCACATTGTGAACATTTTATCCTGTAGATCCCAGATCTCACTTGATCTGAATGCCAGTTGAAACCATGGATCATATTTCCTCAAAGCATCAAACTTTCTATTCTCATCCAGTGCAATTCCAACCTCAATAAGGCATTGCTTTCGTAGATTGGGATGTATTCTTCCAGCTTCCTTCACAAGAAAATCTTCATATTCATGGTGGAAGAACCGAATTCTCTCTATGGAGGACATTTTTTTCCTGTAGTCATTGTCATTGTTGTGATCCCAAGCAAGAAGCTTGGCTTCCTCAGTTGTAAGACCAGCATATATCTTACACTCTGCATACCTAAAGAAAAATGTGGTAGGGTGCTCCTTAACTAGCTGTCTACGGGCCTCTGCAGAGCGTGAACCTCCAATCACATAATAAGTATAATCCTCAAACAAACCCTCATTGAACTCGTCCACAGAGCTGCACTCATTCGGATCCACCATGACAAGGAATGGCACAACAGTAGCATGAGGATTTATTTTCATTTTCTTCTTAAGATTCTGCACGTGCAAATTGTGTGGCTCCTTGATCTCAAGGGGCCTCCTCCCTGTGACTGTATCTATTGGTGGCCTGTGGATGATATTGATTGGCAGGTGGAACATCTGCCCCTTTTTCACAACTTTTCTTTTAGCTATGTCCTCCCTCATCTTGTTCTGCTCAGTACCAAGAACACCCGAGGCAAGCTCTCCACCAAGTGCAACAATTATATCCTCAGAGCTAGAGCTTGAGTCAGAAGACTCCTCTTCTGAAATTCTCTTCTTTTTCTTTTGAAACTTTTTCTGCACGCTCTGCTTACCCCTTGCCTTTACAGGGGTTGTCATCTTCTGTTGTGTTGGCATGATGTTGCCCTGGATCCATGGCATCAAGTCCTTGATAAGATTGACTGAGTCCCTGCATATCTCAGCTAGACCATCTGGAACAGAGCACTCTGGGCACAAGAAATCCATCTTGCATATAACATTTCTCAAACCTTTCGATGTCTCTACCAAGAAAAGGAGGTTGTCAGAATCCTCATCTTCATAATCCAGTTTGTACACAAGGCCATACTGAAAACCTTGTGTTGTCGTGATCTTTCCTCTCCCATATGCCCCTGCGAACACAAGAAGGACTGCATTCTTTTCTTCAACATACTGAAGGCACCACTCCAGATTTGTCATGTCCCGCAGTGGACGATATGTCCTTAAGACCTCAGCGTCCCTCGACCTATCCTTCATAGTTGTATCATTCTCAGGAATTTTGATGCTACTCTGTCCACCTGAGGATATTCCTAGCGGGTTGCTGGCCTTCTCAGAGGATAAGGATGCAATAATTTTCTTTGGTTTTGCTTGGTGACCAATGCCTTTGACATCACGTTGCTGATCACCAGAGCCCATGGTGACTCTCAGCTTCTTGAAGGGCCTCTCACTCTTGGACTCCACATCCCTGAAGGCGCTTGGAAATATCAGCTCATACGTAAATGTGGTTTTCAAAGGCCCAAGTTGATGCTAGGCATCAACTTTTAGGTTCAAGTCGATGCCAGGCATCGACTTTCAAGTGCAAGTCGATGCCAGGCATCGACTTTGTGTGCAAGTCAATGCTCGGCATCGACTTGAGGGTGCAAGTCGATGCCAGGCATCGACTTGCACCCCCAAGTCGATGCCTGGCATCGACTTGCACCCTCAAGTCGATGTCGAGCATTGACTTGCACACAAAGTCGATGCCTGGCATCGACTTGCACTTAAAAGTCGATGCCTGGCATCGACTTGAACCTAAAAGTCGATGCCTAGCATCGACTTGAACCCAAAAGTCGATGCCAGGCATCGACTTTGCACCCTAAAGTCGATGCCAGGCATCGACTTTGCACCCTAAAGTCGATGCCTGGCATCGACTTTCAGGCCAACTTCGATGCCAGGCAAGTCGATGCCTTGCATCAACTTGAGGCTGCAAATCGATGCCAGGCATCGACTTGTAGGTGAAAGTCGATGCCATGCATCGACTTGTAGGTGAAAGTCGATGCCACGCATCGACTTGTAGGTGAAAGTCGATGCCACGCATCGACTTGTAGGTGAAAGTCGATGCCAGGCATCGACTTGTAGGTGAAAGTCGATGCCAGGCATCGACTTGAAGCCTCAAGTCGATGCCTGGCATCGACTTGCACACAAAGTCAATGCTTGGCATCGACTTGCAGCCTCAAGTCGATGCCTGGCATCGACTTACACCTAAAAGTCGATGTCAGGCATCGAGCTGTACCCTCATTGGATCTATATTTTTAGAGCTTAGAAAAATAAAAACCTAGAAAGCAGACTCTTTACACAAACATACAAAGGGAATCTTTTAGGAATCTTTTTTTATGGTATGATTTTGTCTACCTCTTGGTACTCTTGCCAACATTCTTCTTCTCCATCAGAGTTGCCTTGCTGGTATGCTGAGCTCTATGCTCCATAGCTGTCTGTGCTTTGTTGCTCTCTCTTGCTCGTGGATTTTGAAAATGAGAATGATCTCCTCCTGTGCTATTTATAGGCAATTGGGTAACTTGAACCAGAGACTAACTGGATCTAACTGAATGAGTCCAGTTGCTAACTATATCTGTCAACCAGTCTAACCAGGGAATACCACTCACACAAATAGGCTGTTTCAGAGCCACTTTAATGAAATATTCATAGAACCTTGCAACTATTTATATACATTTGCATGGAAATTACACTTCAATGGCAAGAGTATGGTATGTACATGAGGATGTCTAATCTCATGTAGAAATTTTTTCTTAGAATCTCTTGCTTGGGAGAAAATCAAGTCTAAGTTGTGTTGAATATGGGAGATTAATGACATCTTTATAGTGTTATCCTCTTCACTTTAGTTCATATTCACATTTTATCTTGTAACACATTGTTGAAATGGAAAATCAATGTATGAATAAACATTCAAGTAAAGAACCTTGCAACTATTTATATACATTTGCATGGAAATTACACTTCAAGTCTAAGTTGTGTTGAATATGGGAGATTACTGACATCTTTATAGTGTTATCCTCCTCACTTTAGTTCATATTCACATTTATCTTGTAACACATTGCTGAAATGGAAAATCAATGTATGAATAAACATTCCGTGTACCTCTTTTACACATAATTCTTTTTTAATATACTTTCAACTACCTCTTTGAGATCTAGCCAAGACTACAACGAAACCTAATCCTTGAAATCTTATTTACCAAAGGTAAAATTTCTTCTTGTATAGTCTTCAATGGCACTACTACAAACAATTTTAATATATAATCCAGTTGGAACTCAACTTGGATATATTTTGATTCACTCACAATGCTAAGACTCAATGACTCATATCTAGTTAGAAATCAACTGTGTTTCTCATTTCAAAAGTGAATCAAATCTTTGGTTCCCTTATTAGTGTATATTTGAGTAATTAAGTTATTTGATGTAATTTGATGTTTAATGTTATTTAATGTACTGTAATAAACTTTTGATTTCATATCTTCTTGATGTGACATTTGATGTGACATCTTCACTTGATCTCGGATTTCTACTTATTTAAAAAGGTCATTCATCTTCAGTCTTCTGTGAACTCAGTGAAGATGAGCTCAATCTTTTCAGTGGATGCTTGGGCATCAGCTTCTTCTGCTCATATTGATACAGTTTCGGATTCATTGTTCTCAGTTGACCCTTTCCACAGAAGTGATGATCCCTATGATTTAGGACGTGCTGATGATTCCATGTTTTCTGTTGAGTCATTTAAGTTATCCAATTCACAGTGCAATGCTGCTCAACCAAATGCACCTCTTGATCTCCCATCTGATCCAACCATTGATCTCCCTTCTGACTCAAGTGCATGTGGAGCAACGGAAAAGCAAAGCAAGCTCAATCTACGATTTAAAAGAAGGCCTCGTGAAGTAAGTCAAAAAAGATTTAAATTTCTTACTTCAGATAGACAGATTGCATTGGATATTGTGAAGCATTGTTGTGGTTTGAAATGTTTGTACAATTTAGGAATGAAGAAACTAAAGCACCTAAGAGAAAAATTCCTCCATTTAGATAGTGAAAGGCAGGATATATACCTTGTTTCTCGCATGCAAATGATTGAGGATAACATGTCAGTAACACGTGTTGGTTTTGAATATTTCTTTAGTCAAGGGATGCGATGCTGTAGGGCTGCATTTAAAATTGCAGTGGGTGTGGGAAATTTTAGAATACGTAGGGTTCAACAAGGGCTTTTGAATGGGGATCTCATTTTGGATACGTTCCATGTTGGGACCAAAGGATCTGTTGGATGTCATGCAATGAATTGGATGATGACCTATTTTAGTTTGCATTGTGAGGTTATGCCTACAACTGGAAGGTTGCACTTGTCAAATAACTTTACTCATCGAGAGGTATTTCAAATATATAGAGAAGACATGGAAAATAGAAATGAGAAGTATGTGTTGTATCGTCACTTTACTCAATTATGGAAGGAAGATTTTAACAATGTTTCTATTCCTCGTAAAGTTAGAATGGGTGAATGTTCAGTTTGCGCCACTTTGAAAAACATGGCAAAAGGGGCTACAACACCACAGGAAAAGAATAATTTTAAAAACCTTCTTAACAACCATCGTGAGAGTCAAGCTTTAGAGAGAAAGAAAGCAATTCATCATCGAAGTAAAGCACTCAGAAATCCGGAGCGTTATATGTGTTTGTTGATCGATGGTATGGATAAAAAAAAACTTGTTTGCCACATTTTTATCACATCCCTAAGGACATTGGAGATGAAGTCCTTGTGCAAATGCATTTGGTTGGTGCTTTGGTATACAATGGAACTGTAATGTCCAAGGTTTTCTTCACATATCCGAATGTGCATAATGATCGAAACCTTACAGTTAATGTCATTCATCGTGTTTTGCAATCATGGAAGGGTCTTTGGCCACCAACTCTATATTTGCAACTAGATAATACTGCAAGAGAGAATAAAAATTCTACAGTCTTTGGATATTTAAGCATGTTTATTGAAAAACAGGTATTTCAGAAGGTTAAGGTAAATTTCCTTCTGGTTGGCCACACTCATGATCACATTGATCAAATGTTCAGTACTTTCTCTAAGAAGTTGGCACGTAACAATGCTTTTACTCTTCCGATTTTATCTGAGCTGATTTCAGAAGCATATACTCCAAAACCAGAAGTTCAACACCTCACACAGATTTATGACTTTAAGCACTTTTGCTCAATGGCCTTGATAACAGTGCTAAGGTTTTGGCTCCATTGCACAATATTAGTTTCAACCATGTATTCTTGATGAGGAGGGTTGATGAAATAACCCTTTTATTTGCAAATCAGTATTCATCTTCTCTTGGGTGGGAGCCTAAAGAGGGATGCAGATTCTTATTGCAGGTGCCTAATTTGTCTACTGTAACAGTGTATGGTGCAGAACAATCACCATATGAAGATAAAAACAATACAAAAAGATGTGGAAATGTGGTTGATCAAAGTAAAAGCTGGATGCATGCACTCATTGACAAGAAGAGACATATTGAGCATGCAAAAAAATATGCTGGAGATCAAGATGTATCTTGGTGGGAGGACTTTTTCAATCATCAAGAAGAGATTATACAGTATACAATTGCAGGTCACTGGCCAGTTGACGTTCCATTCACATGGGATTTTTGTACACAAAGATCCGTGAATGTGGCCCAAGCATGTAATGCAGATGCACTTCAAAGTTTTATACATCCACCAGAAAGAAATATTTATGTAGGCCCAAGGATGACAAAACAGGCAGAAGCAAGATGGCAAGGAAATTCAATAGAGATAAATGTTGGAACACTTATTGCAGTTCTTGCTGATGGTGATGAGGCTACCAGACCATTTTGGATTGCAAAGGTTTTAGAGATAACTAAAGATATTGATCAGAAAAGAATAGAGGCTTTGATGGTGCATTGGTATTACACTAAAAGTATTAATGCATTCACAGGTAAATATAACTTAGAAATGGTGTGTGATACTAAACGATCAGGTTCAAAAAAGAAAAAGAATATTCAAAGCACATCCACTCTTAAAATGGATGATGTAGATATTCTTGTTTATGATTTTTCCTTGACAAAAACAGGTCAGTTGAGGAAAGCAACCATCAACATGATAAAACAAAAGCTTCCAGATGTATGTGGTACAGGAAATCATAGGCAAACAAGAAGAGTTGTGCATGATCCTACAGAATTTGGTATGTACATGGATGAAGATAGACCTCTTGTGGATATAGAAGAAGAAGAAGAGAGCTCTCAACAGTATGAGACTGAATCAAGTGCATCAGATGATGAGGGTGTAGACATAGATCGACAAAGTTGTGAGATGCATTGAAGCTCTCACACATTTTTAGTGCTTTTGTAAATGCCTCGAAGTAGTTTGGTTAATGAAACCATGTTTTGTAGCAATTTTGAATAACAATCAGATATCCACCCATTAAAAATATGTCTAAAATGTTACTTTTGTATAAGAACTATTTAGTTCTACATTCTTTATATAGATTTTAGACATGTCAATGTCCTATCATATAGATTTTGGACATGTCAATGTCTTATCATATACATTTTGGGACATGTCAATGCCTTATATAGTGAAATTTGGACTACATTTTGAGCTCTTTTTTTATGAGAAAATGAAAAAATATGTCAAAAATCACATGTTTTCACCTCATTTTTGTAATATATGTATACTGGTATAAAGGAATCT
>CM035436.1:1854442-1859442 GCA_020310875.1 Ceratopteris richardii
AGTAGAGGAAGCTGATGCCCAAGAATCCATTGAAAAGATTGAGCTCATCTTCACTCAGTTCAAAGAAGATTGAAGATGAATTACGTTTTTAAATAAGTAGAAGTCCGAGATCAAGTGAAGATGTCACATCAAATGTCACATCAAGTAGATATGAAATCAAAAGTTCATTAAAGTACATTAAAGTGCATTAAACATCAAATTACATTAAAGCACTTAAAGCCTAAAATTAAAGTACTTAATTACTCAGATATACACTAATAAGGGAACCAAAGATTTGATTCACTTTTGAAAGATGAGATACACAGTTGATTTCAACCTAGATATGAGTCATTGAGTTTTAGCATTATGAGTGAATCAAAATATATCCAAGTTGAGTTCCAATTGGATTAGATATTAAAATTGTTTGTAGTAGTGCCATTGAAGACTGTACAAGAAGAAATTTTACCTTTGGTTAAGATTTCAAGGATTAGGTTTTATTGTGGTCTCGGCTAGATCTCAAAGAGGTATATGAAAGTATATTCAGAAAGAATTATGTGTAAAATAGGTACACGTAAAAGTATATGTAAGAATTAGGTGTAAAAGCTATATTTGTGGCAAACCGCTTGTTACAAAAGATTATCAAATGAATTTTGAATCTAAGATTTACCTGAACATTGGATGCTATAAGATAAATTCATTTGATTTTCTCTTTTCTGCAGAGACAATGACTGCCGTTTGAAATTACCAACCTATTTTGTTGAAATTACCGACCTATTTTTTTGTTCAAGACGTTTGAACCCCAAAGTTCTTTGTTGAACGTTTATTCATACATTGATTTTCCTTTTCAACAACATGTTACAAGATAAATGTGAATAGCTATAAGATAACTTCATTTGATTTTCTCTTTTCTGTAGAGACAATGACTGACGTTTGAAATTACCAACCTATTTTGTTGAAATTACCAACCTATTTTTTTGTTCAAGATGTTTGAACCCCAAAGTTCTTTGTTGAACCTCCATATTCAACACAACGTAGACTTGATTTTTCCCCAAGCAGTAGATTCTAAGAAACAATCTATAGATGAGATTAGCCTTCCTCATGTACATACCATACTCTTGCCATTGAAGTATAAATTTCATGCAAATGTATATAAATAGTTGCAAGGTTCGAGTCAAAAAGTGAGAGGCCCTTCAAGAAGCTGAAAGTGACAATGAGCTTTGTGGATCAGCAACATGAGAGAGGCATTGGTCACCAAGAAAAACCGAAGAAAAACATTGCATCCTTATCCTCTGAGAAGGCCAGCAATCCAGTTGGAATGTCTCCTGGTGGACAAAGTAGCATCAAAATACTTGAGGATGATGCAACTAGGAAGGAAAGGCCGAGGGACCTAGAGGTCTTAAGGACAGATCGTCCACTCCGGGACATGACAAACCTGGAGTGGAGCTTTCAATATGTGGAAGAAAAGAATGCAGTCCTACTTGTGTTCATAGGGGCGTATGGGAGACGAAAGATCATGACAACACAGGGTTTTTAGTATGGCCTTCTGTTCAGACTAGATTATGAAGATGAGGATTCTGACAACCTCCTTGTCCTGGTAGAGACATCGAAAGGTTTAAGAAATGTTATATGCAAGATGGATTTCTTATGCCCAGAGTGCTGTGTTCTAGAGAGGCTTGCAGAGATATGCAGGGACTCATTGAATCTTATCAAGGACTTGATGCCATGGATCCAGGGCAACATCATGCCAACACAACAGAAGATGACAACCCTTGTAAAGGCAAGGGGTAAGCAGTGCGTGCAGAAAAAGTTCCTGAAGAAAAAGAAGAGAATTGCTGATGAGGAGTCTTCTTACTCAAGCTCTAGCTCTGAGGATATAATAGTTGCACCTGGTGGGGAGCTTGCCTCGGGTATTCTTGGTACTGAGCAGAACAAGATGAGGGAGGACATAGCTAGAAGAAACGTTGTGAAGAAGGGGCAGTTGTTCCACCTGCCAATCAATATCATCCATAGGCCACTAATGGATCCAGTCATAGGGAGGAGGCCCCGTGAGATCATGGAGCCACACAATTTGCACGTGCATAATCTTAAGAAGAAAATGAAGATAAATCCTTATGCTACTATTGTACCTTTCCTTGTCATGGTCGATCCGAATGAGTGCAGCTCTGTGGAGGAGTTCAATGAGGGTCTGTTTGAGGATTATACATATTATGTGATTGGTGGTTCACACTCTACAGAGGCCCGCAGACAGCTAGTGAAAGAGCATCCCACCACATTCTTCTTTAGGTATGCAGAGTGCAAAATATATGTTGGTCTTACAACTGAGGAAGCCAAGCTTCTTGCTTGGGATCACAACAATGACAATGAGTACATGCAAAAAATTTCCTCCATAGAGAGAATTCGGTTCTTCCACCATGAATATGAAGATTGTCTCGTGAAGGAAGTTGCAAGAATACATCCCAATCAGGTGAGATCTGGGATCTACAGGATAAAATTTTCACAATGTGGGAGAACAAGGAGGTCAAGGGCCAGAAGCAATGGAAGTCAAGGCCAGACCCACAGGTTGATCTGAAGGGAAAGGGAACCAAAGTTGACCTCTCAATTGAAGAGGCTCCTGAGGACATGAAGCTGACACCATGGAGGGCCCTTCAAGGAATCAAAGATGATACATTGATTATATCAACTTTGTCAAGGGTAATCTCCAAGGAGTTAAGCCTGGACGAGATGGTGACTGAGCTCTATAAGTATGTATGTTATTCTCAGATCCTTTTTCCCTCCTCCCATGTTTCTAGTCTAACCTAATCTCTTTTTCATTTCTGTGTTTGTAGTCATAAAGTATACATGAAGATTCAGAAGGTGATGATGAAGAGGCTGGGTTGCTTTTCTTACAAAGCTTTATCAGAATATTTTATCCTGTTTCGTGATTGGGTAGGTTCTCTTTCAGAGAGCATGCCTGGTTTGCTATTAGACTAGATGCCTTGATTCACCTAACCAATTGGATGCTAGGCTTTTAGTAGGAACTCGATTCCTCACATCGATTTACTGCTTGCCTTGCATCCACCTAGTGCCATAAGTGGATGCCTGGCATTGACCTCGTGGTATAAGTCGATGCCTGACATCGACTTGGGGGCATAAGTCATTGCCTGGCATCGACCTGGTGGCATAAGTCGATGCCAGACATCGAGTTATGCGAGATATCGATGCCAGGCATCGACTTTCAATAGAAAGTTAATGCTTGGCATCGACCCACACACGAAATCAATGCCATGCATCGATTCCTTATGTTTCCTTTGTTATATTGAAGAGTTCATTTAATTGTCTTTCCACTTTATTCTGCAGAAACCAAAGAAAAGTAAGTCTGTAGAGCTAGTAGATGATTGCCCCCCTGCATTCCTAACTCACATTCAAAGAGCAAGGCATGAGAAATCCAGACTGAAAGCCAAGGAGATTGATTTTGATGATGAACCTGATCTGAAATGTTCCTCTAATCCCCTAGACCCCCTTAGGCCGGTATATTACAATGTATTCTGTAGTGATGTAAATAATATTTGTATTGTTGTGCCTAGAAAGCATTTCTCCCTTCTTATAGCAGACATACCCTATGGATTTAGGATGTTGGGATCAGTTAATGACGATGAACCCTTCAAACACCCTCAGATTTGGAAGATGGTCACTGATTTTGCAGAGTTGACTATGTCTCCTCTTTGGAGGATAGTAATTTTCCATAGCAGAGACCAATCTTTCTCTGTTTCAATTGCTCTGAAGTCAAGATGTCATGCTGTGGAGTGCCTCACGTGGTAAGTAATCTTCTTTCTATCTCCATAGCTTTAATCATTCTCTCTGTCACTTATAGTTCTTGTTGGCAGGGTGAAAGACAAACGTCAATCACACTCCTTTGCATAGGTTTGTGAGCTCCACTGAATGCATTACAGTTGGCTATTATGATGAAGTAAGCAAAAGGAGAGTCAGGGAGCATTGCAATGAGAATGGGATCTCAAATGCGCTCATGTTCCCAACCGTTACCAAGAAACTTCGTCATGTAGCTGGGGACACGACATTGGTTAACCCCTATCAGAAGCCACAAAAGCTCATAATGAGATTGCTTCAACTATTCTCCAATGATGATGACTGGGTCCTAGACCTTTTTTCGGGCACAGGTAATTTCAATTTTAACATTTTTCATTAGCCATGATGTTGATTGGCCTCTAAGTGGTTTTCTTCTGTTTTAGGAACGACTCTAGCTTGCTCCTTAAAGCTGTTTAGGCACTCCATAGCTGTGGAGAAGGATGATGCTCAAGTGAGCTTCATTAGAATGAGAATCAATGGGCTGAATGAATGCCCAGATGAAGACCAAGAGGTTGGAAAGAAGCACATTGCAAACATAGAGAGATTCCAATCGGCTTCAAGGGAGCCTGTTCCCCCACTTGCAGATGAACCGGTGGACATGGCTGACCTTGAAGAGCCAATCTTGGAGCAAGAGAGGCAGGAGATGTGTTCTAACGTTCCAGAGGATCCCATTATGCTTCAGCTTGAAAAAAGCTATGATTAGCTTCTATTGTAGATTCATATTATTCTTTTAAAACGCATGAAATGTACAACATCATTTTAATAGAAATATAATGCCGAGTTTTGCTTCCACTTTGTGTTAAGCTTGACTTATCTTGAGCATTTCTCTGATGAATGTGTGAATGTTTCTTAGTATAATTTTGTTGATTATAATCTTCTCTTGGGAATGTTTTTATGAAATTTCTTTCATATGCTATGAATATGGCCCAACATTCAATGAGGATCTTAACTATACAAAGGGGATGATCTTAATTGCCTTGTTAAAATGTTCCGATTTTTGCAACACATGTACTGCGATTTTCGAGTAGCTTTTAATAAGCTATAATCTGTGCTTGTTGAGGTTATAGATGTAATGAAGGAGTTTCCCGAATTCTTACTTGTACCTTCAACTCTAATCTCTTGTCAAAGATTATGATGTGGGATTCTTGCTCCTACTAAACAAGTAGTTTTCAAGGCAC
>CM035436.1:1879442-1971942 GCA_020310875.1 Ceratopteris richardii
TATATACATATATATACACACATGCATACAGACACATACACATATATATGCACATGCATGGTCTTTAGGATTAGGATTTTAGGGTATTTACACATGCATACACATATATAAACATATTACATATACACATATATATACACATGCATACACACATATACATGTTTTAGGTCTAGGTCTTTAGGATTAGGGTTTTTGGGCTTTTAATACATACACACATACATACACACATACAGATATAATACATATAAAAATACACATATACATAAACATGCATAAACACATATACATGTTTTTGGTTTAGCTCTTTAGGATTACGATTTTATGGTTTTTACACATGCATACAGATATGTACATATATATACACATACACAGACATACACAAAGATACATGTTTGAGGTCTAGGTCTTTAGGATTAAGGTTTTAGGGTTTTTACACATGCATAGAAATATATCACATATACACACATAATACATTTATACCTACACATGTATATACACATACATACACACCTATACATGTTTTAGGTCTAGGTCTTTAGGAGTAAGGTTTTAGGGTTTTTACACATGCATACACATATGTACACATATACACACATAATACATATAGACATACACATATATATAAACAAGCATACATGCATACACATATATACATGTGGTCTAGGTCTTATGGATTAGGGTTTTAGAGTCTTTACACATGCATACACATATATACACATAATACATATACACATGCACACATATATACACAAGCGTACACACATATACATGTGTTAGGTATAGGTTTTTAGGATTAGGGTTTTAAGGTTTTGAATTAAAATATATAAAAATAACTAAATATTTAAGAAATAAATTTTTAGGTTTAACATTAATATATATAATCAAATACAAATTAGGAAAAGAATTAGAACATATAATAAAATATATTATGAATATTTAAACATATAAGACATTAGGATATTTAAATTAAAATAAATACATATAACTAAATATGTAAAAATAGGTCTTTAGGATTTTTAGGGTTTAACATATATATAGTTAAATATATAGAAAATAGGATTTTAGGGCATTTACATACAAACACATACACATACAAAATCATATATATAAATATATAAGAAATTAGGGTTTTTGAATTACATTGAATATATATAATTAGATATTTTAAAAATAAAGTTTTAGAATTAATATTAATATATATAACCAAATATATGTAAAAATGAGAGAAAATTTAGAATATATAAATATTATAATTAAATGTATATAAAAATTAGGAAAAGAATCAACATATGTAAAATATATAAAAAATTGGTCTTTGGGAATTTAGGATTTACACACACACACACACACGTACATACATACATACATATACATACACACACACACACACACACACACACACATATATATATATATATATATATATATATATATATATATATATATATATATATATATATATATATATATATATATATATATATATATATACATATATATATATATATATATATATATATATATATATATATATATATATATATATATATATATATATATATATATATATATATATATATGTGTGTGTGTGTGTGTGTGTGTGTGTGTGTGTGTGTGTTTTTAGGATTTTTACATACAAACACATACACATACAAACACATATATACAAATATATAAGAAATTAGGGTTTTTGAGTTAAGTTAGATATTAAACGAATAAAGTTTAGGATTAATATTTATATATACAATCAAATATATGTAAAAATTAGGAAAAAATTAAAATATGTAAATATTCTAATTTAATGTATGTAAAAATTAGGGAAAAATTAGAATACGAAAAATATATATAATTAAATAGGTAAATAATAAGGCTTTAAGAGTTTTAGGGTCCTTACATATATATAATTAAATATATAAAATATAAAGATTTAGGGTGTATAATTAATTTTTCAGAAATGAGGGATTTGTACTACACATGTTAGAGAATATGGATACTTTAATTAAAGTCGACTACAGAACATACACCACCATTCGCATGGTTCCCCTAGTGAATAGGTTGACCCAAATGACATTGCATCATCTACCTCTCATGGATAGAAGAGAGTGAAGAGAGGGATAGAAGTACAAGGTACTAATAGCATTATATAGAATGAACACATGGAAGAAATGCCCAAGGTGTTTTATGAGATGGAAGAAGATCACAATGATGGAGAAGATATCATGGGTTCCATGGACACGCTAGAATTTTCATGGTTAGAAGTCGATGAAGAACACTATAACATGCAAATACTAGCCCGCTTACCACTGTACACAAGAGCAAAGATATCTGTACTACATGCATCGCTTGCGATGCTCAATCCTCAATCCATATATGGATGGTCAGATAGTAGTGTCTCTGAAATTGTTTTGGTAAGTTGATATGAAATGAAATTTCATTGATGTATAAAAATAAGTTCATTTACTAATATCATTGTAATTGCTTATGCTTGCAGGCTTCTGAAAGATCAGTTTCTGCCAAATGGCAATGACATGTTGGGTGCTCTACAAGATGGAAGGGCAAAAAGTGAAGTAGGTGATTTCAGAGTTTCAATCACCTACTAGGTGCATGAGGTGTCTAAAGACTACCTTCACATGAAACAACAATCTCCGAGGGCTCAAGTCTCATGATTGGCACAAGTTTTTACAGTTTGTGCTCCCTATAGTTCTAAAAGATTATCTTTCAGAGGATGTGTGAACAACCATTTATAAAATCAACTCCTTGGTACAATGGATCTCTCCTAAAGAAATAAGGAGAGATAGCATCGAGAGTGCAAAACTCAATGCTATAGAGGTTTTCTATATGGTTGAGAAATACTCTCCCATAAGTATTCTCATAGTTCATCTTCATTTACTGGTCCATGTGGTTGATGAAGTTGCAATAGCAGGAACTTTCCATAGTTGATGGATGTTCTTCTTAGAGTGCTTTGTGAAGACGTTAAAAGGGTTTGTTCATCAAAGAGCACATCTAGAGGGTAGCATGGAAGAGGGGTGTCTTGTACAAGAGTCCCTTGTATTCATAATAGAGTTTCTACGCATGTTGGACCCAGAAACGCCTTGCTTATCAAGCGATGATGAAGATGTTCATCTCCAATGTGATGAACCTCAAGGTAAAGGGATGCAAACAAAAATGGATGCAGCTTTCACAGAGAAGGCAATAAAGTTTTGCATTGTTAACTATGAGCCTATCTATAAGTGCTTGGATAGGTATGAGCTTGGCAACACGACAAACTCAATAGAAAGATCTTAGTTTTGAAAGAATCATTCCACTTGCTTTTTGCCTCTTTCGAAAAGTCTTTTACCTCTTCCACCCATTCCAACATGCAGATGCCTAGATACAACCGTTCAAAGGTAGTGGGTGAGGATATCTTTGAAGAAGAGGAGGAACTTGCAAAGGGGTGTGATTGGGAGTATTCTAAATATGGTGCACTATGGACTCATGAACGATACTTTAGGATCACACAAATCAAAGAAAATAGGTCTACGTTTTATTTTGGGTAAGTTTTTATTGATTTCCTTGAAGACATTCTTTTCTATAGTCAAGATGCAACTTCTCACTTAGAACCTCTAGAAAGAGTTTTCCAAGTTCTCAAAGAAAATAATTTTTTTGGAAAAAAAGATAAATGAGAACTCTTTTAAATAGAAATCAGATATCTTGGACACACTATATCTGAGAAAGGTATTCAAGTAGATCTTGGAAAGCTCAAGGTTATTCCTAACTGGCCTCACCTAAAACTATTACAAAACTCCAAGTTTTCTAGGGTTAGCAAGATACTACAGAAAATTTCCACCAAACTTCTCGATCCCTTAATTAGAGGAACTAATGGGAAACCTCAAAAGTCTTAACTTTTGAGAAAGAAGAGGTTACAATTATGGAAAGACTTAAGAAAGCCTTAGCGTCAGCCCCACTTCTATAGATAGTAGATAAATCAACCCTTTGTAGTTGAAATAGATGCTAGTGATTTAGCAATAGGAGCTATTTAAATCAAAATGGTTGCCCAATTGCTTTTGAAATTTAAAAGCTAAACCCACGTCGATGCTCAACATCGACTTTATTCAAATGGATACTTACCCTCCCATTCTGCATTTCTTCTTACTATTCAAAAGGCACTTTAAAAGTATGCTTAGGTAGGAATGAAGGTAAAAAATGATTTCTAATTTACTTATTTCAAAATGGAATCTTTTCTTTAGGGCCAAAAGCAATACCTTTTGTTTTTCTTGCTTGCTACTTTTTTCTCCATTGCTTGTTTTGCTCGACTTTCAAGCTACTTTCGTGCTCTTGCTCTTTATGCTCTATATGCGTTATCTCATTCTCTACTCAATGTAAAATGAGACTCACCCCGTCTTCTTTAGTTATAAACATTTTGATTTCCTTAACCAAATGTAACTGTATGGAACTAGTTGCAGCCAAATTGAACTAGGGTGCAATATTGCCCACCCAAATGTAATTAAGTACCCATTTTTAGGTAACTATACTAGAATGAGGTGAACTAATCTAGTGTTAATAACCATCTTATAAAAACTTTTTTCCCTTACCACATTGAATGTGAAGACTAATCGGGTATGCTTAACTGAGTAATGTACTAATATTCATGTTTTTTGTCCCTGCATGTAAGATAACCTTGAGCTTATATTTCACATGTATAGTTTACTTCTCTTGAGATTCTTTCATTTCTTTAACATTAAGTAGATGTTTTAGCAAGAGAAAAACATATCATCAAGTGCTCTTAACCAGCATCATCAATCGCTTCCCTCAAGAAGCATACGCCCATAAGTTACTTCATCTTGTTTTACCAGATATAACTTGTAGAAATTTCATGTGTTTTATTGGATACACAAAGAAATAGAATGTAAAAGAAATATTATTGTGATTGGGCTATTTGATTTGTGGATAGATGGAAGTCAAAATCATATGCATAGTGAAGTATCATAGTCAAAATCATATAGTGAAGTCAAAGGGCATATCCATTACCATTATCCATTGGTCATATTTATTCAAACATCACTTTCATTGTTATGTAGTAGGATCCATTCTTTTCTTGAATCATAGTTATGTAGATCCATCACATCATTTAATCCATTCCCTTCTTGAATCTTATGAAGAAGTGGGTCGCCATTTCTCTTTCTCAATCAAGATGAGCTCTCTCTTCTCTCTTGATGCCTTGGAGTCTATTTCATTGTTTTTTGTTGATCCTTTCTCAGCAACAAGCAAACATCTTGGAAGCGATGTCCATGGAATAGTGGATGATTTTGCATTCTCTATTGAATCATTTAAACTGTCTCAATGCAACAATGTTTATAATAATATGATGAATTCTCATAATCTACCAATTGAATCTCATCTCTCTACTGATGCAAGTGCAATGAAAACAAATGATGTCAATGAGCAAGATACTAGGCCCATAAGATTTAAAAAAAAAGCCTCCTGAAGCAAATAAAACATGATTTCAATTCCTCACTTCAGGTGGACAGATTTCTTTGGATATTGTGAAGCATTGTTGTGGGTTAAAATTTTTGTACAATTGATTAGGAATGAAGAAACTAAAGCAAGTATGAGAGAAATTCTTCAATCTAGATAGTGAGAGAGAGGAGATATATCTTGATGCTCACATGCAAATGTTTGAGGATTATATTCCAATATCACATGTTTCATTTTAATATTACTTTAGTCAAGGTATTCGATGTTGTAGGGCTACATTTAAAATTACAATGAGCTTGGGAATCGGAGAGTCCATAAGGTTTAGCACAAACTTACCAATGGAGATCTCATCTTTGAAACTTGTAGAACATAAAACAAAGTTGGTTGTCATGAAATGAGCTAGATGATGAACTATTTTAGTTTGCATTGTGAAGTCATGGCTACTATTTGAAGGTTACACTTGTCAGACAACTTTATACGTGAAGAAGTATTTTGCATCTATAGAGAAGAGATGCTTAGTAAAAATAAAACGTTTGTGTAGTATCATCATTTTACTAGATTCTAGAAAGAAGGGTTCAACAATGTTTCTTTTCCTTGAAAAGTTAGGTTGGGTGAATGCTCACTTTGTGCCACTTTGAAGAACATGGCTAAGGGGGTCACAACAATTTTAGGAAATATAATGTCAAAATCCTACTCAAGAAGCATCGTGAGAGTCAAGCTTTAGAAACAAAGAGGGTAGCTCATCATAGACTTAAAGCACTTAGAATTCTAGAGCATTATATGTTTTTCTTGACTAACGGTATGGATCAAAAGAAGAAATGCTTGCCCCATTTCTCATGCCTTCCCAAGGATATTGGGGATGAAGTCCTTATGCAAATAAATTCTGTAGGTGCATACATTTACAATCAAAATGTAAGGTCTAAGGTTTTCTTGGCCTACCCCCAAGTACATAATGATCCAAATTGACTGTGATTCATAGAGTTTTGCAATCATGGGAGCATCATCTACCACCAATTTTGTATTTGCAAATTGATAACACTACGAGAGAGAACGAGATTTCTCTAGTATTTGGATGTTTATCCATACTTGTTGATAAACAAGTATTTCAAAAATTTAAGGTCATTTTTCTATTAGTTGGGCATACTTATGATCACATCGATAAAATGTTTAGTACATTTTAGGTTTAGAAACTTCTCCAAAACCTGAAGTTCATCATCTTACTCAGATCTAGGACTTCAATGAGTTTTTCTCAATATGTATTGATAGTAGTAAGAAAGCTTTTGCACCATTGCACAACATTATTTTCAACCATGTATCTCTAATGAGGAAGATTGATGACACAACTCTTTTATTTTCAAAGCAATTTTCATCTTCTAATGGGTGGGCACCTAAGGATGGATGCAAATTTTTATTGTTTGTGCCTAATTTGGCAGATGTTCATGTAACAAAACAATCTCCATGTGAAGATAAAAGCATTATGGTAGAAATTGGAAACATGCTTGAGCAAAGTAAAAGGTGGATTTGTACACTCATGGAAAAGAAAAGACATTGAGGGTGTAAAAAGATATGAAGGCTATGAAGATGTATCTTGGTGGGATGATTTTTTTAATGCATCAAGAACAGATAATAAAGAATAACATTATAGGATGTTGGCCAATTACCATTTCATTCACATGGGAGTTTAGCACACATGTAAATGTGAAGAAGGCATGTAATGCATATCCACTTCAAATCTTAATAGATCCACTAGAGAGGAATATGTATGTAGGTCCAAGGATGAAAAAACAAGCTAAAGAAAAATGGAATCCAAATTCAAAGGAGATAAATGTTGGCATGCTTATTGAAGTCCTTCCTAGGTTAATGAATCTGCCAAACCATTTTGGATTGAAAAAGTTATAGATGTCACTAAGAATAATGATAAAGATAGAATAACCTCTTTGGTAGTCCATTGGTATTACACTAAAAGTAGTAATGCATTGACATGAAAGTACACTTTAGCAATGGTATGCAATTCTGGGAAACAAACGGGTTCAAAAAGGAAAAATAATATTAAGAGTACATCTTACTCCTAAAATAGATGACATAGGTATTCATGTTTATGATTTGTTCTTAACTAAAATAGGGCACTTGATAAAAGCAACCATAAAAATGATAAACAAAAGACTTATAGATCTATGTGACATAGGTAGTCAATGGCAAACAAGAAGGTCCATGTTTCATGTTGTTGAAGTTGGTATGTTCTTGGATGAAGATAAAGCTCTTGTTGCTATCGAAGAGGAGGAAGAGAATTCACAAAAGTTGAAAAGTGAAATAGATGTATCAGATCAAAGGGCATAGACATAGATGAAGAAAGTTATTCTCTACATTGAAAATCTCTTACAATTTCTATTGCTTTATAAATGTTGTTGTGTAGTTCGTGTGAGTGAACCATGTTTTTTAATATAATTGAGTCCCAATGCTATTTCTCCCTCATAAATATGTTGATTTGGTTTCATCCATATGATTTTTTAATGTCTTTCATATCTTTCATTTACAATTTGCAAAAGGAGATGTGCTAAAGTATACAATTTATGACAAATGTTGGTATTAAATATAAAAAAAATGTCAGAAAATATGAAAAAGAAAGATGTTTTTAGTTCATTTTTAAAAACTTAGTATACTCATATAAAGGGTGATTTTTGACAAGGGGTTTCTCTTCTATCGACATAGTTCTTGTTTGTTACCACTCATCATTCCATATCTATTAAGATTTTTTTTTCTCCAGTGCATGAGGCTCAAGGGAATGCTAAAAAGGCCAAACAATGTGGTAGGAGTGAGGGTATTTTCCCTACTTGGAACAAGGAAGAATACATCTTTCACTTATGATGGCATAGTGGAAAATTGAACCTTTCTTGATCTTGTTGCACAATGCCTATAAGTTCATTTACCCTCAAAGTTTTTCTTACAAAGAGATCCATTTGAGAGAATATAAAGGAATCTGTGGAGGGTCATTATGTCTAGCATCGTTGGAACGAAAGGATTGAGTTACTTTTCAACAGAAAGCCTAGTTTTTTTTTAATATAAAGGAAGTTCGGCAATAGCCTACTCTCCCGGACTTGAATTAAATTAAGAAACAAAGGTACAAAAGAAGGGGACTAGCGCCCACGGGACCCCCCATATCCCACAAAGCAGGGGAAACTTGTATGAGTTCTAGGTTGCATTACATAGAAGGTTGATCACCCTCTCATCGCCCTCATGTGGGGCCCACTTGGGTTTGAGCTTGTTGTTGATCAAAATGAGGACTTTATGGTGCCTGAAGGGGGGGGGAATTCTTACAGTTGACAATCCTTTTGCCAAGGAGGAATAGTGATTTCTCAATCGACCATTCCTTGGGGGTATCGCCGAAGTTGAGAGCACACCTCTCCCGCCATATTTTCCACAAGACTTCCCCTCTGATGGCATTCCAGAGTGTCGCGGAGCAGCCGATCGCTTCTCCCAAAAGGACCTGTTTCCAACTAAGCTGTTTTTGAAGCCTGATTTTCTTTTCAACCGTCTGCCAGATTCTGAAGGAGCTGGGGCAGGAAAGGAAGATGTGGGCGACATCTTCAATAGCCCGGTGACAGCGTTTGCACCAAGGAGGGACCCCGCAAATTTTGCTAGCCTTGTGGTTAGTCCAAATTCCACTATGCAGAATTTGCCAAAGGAGGACAGACTTCTTAATCTCGATCAGCGGGTGCCAGATGCCCATGAATTTCATGTCCCATCGAAGCCGCGTCCAAGACAGGCACCACTTCTTGTTGAGACTGATCTGGTGGTCAGTCGTCTCTTTGATGTTCGGGATTTTGAGTAGATTATTTCCATTGTGCCATTTGAGACCAAGCGAGTTCGGTGCGTCGTTTCCCATGAGAAGGCGAGTCTTGTGCCGATCCCATGCGAGGCATCTGCTTTGCAAAGTGTTCCACTCTTCGTAGGAGATGTTTTTGCAGGGATCAATATCCTCGAAATTGATCCAGTCGTTGGTGTCATGTTTCCAGAGGTGTTTCCATTTTTTAAATCCTTTGTGCCATAATCTCTTGGCATTTCGAATGTTCCACGATTCCACACTCCGGATGCCATGTATCGGGAACCAGATAGAGTCGTTTTGTCTGATTCCGGCCGCCCACTTCCAGTCTTCACTAATTCTTGTGAAGCTTTTGACTTTATTCCAGCCCCTCCAAAGGGAGCACACGAGATTGGAGCCTTTCGGGAAGACAGGGGTCGGGGAGAATAGCAGGGTCATGATGTCGAGATTCTTCCAGTTTGGGAACCCCATGAGAGCCAACTCATTCTTGTTTCTGAAGATCAGCTTGGCCCACGAGGCCTCCCTGTTGCACCAAGCCTTAATCATCCATTTGGCAGCCAGTTTGTTGGCCATACACCCAATGTCCAGGATACCAAGCCCCCCGCATTCTCTGGGGCTAGTGCAGATGTCCCATTTGATTTTAGGCACCCCCCTTCTGTTGTGATCGCCCGTCCAAAGAAAGTTTCTACAGGTACTACTCAGTTTGGACAAGCCTTGCTCGTTCGGTCTCCAGCAAGAAAGGAAATAAATGGTAGAAGAGAGGAGGAACGTGTTGATAACCATCGCCCGCCCAGCAAGATTGATTTGCATACCTTTCCAATAGTTAAGCTTGATTTCGAGTTTGGCCAACACCCAACTCCAACGCTGCTCCAAAGAGACGCCAAACCCCAAAGGAATTCCCAGAAGGCGAAAGATTTGGCCCTGAGGAATGATTTGGCAGCCATGCTCAGTGAGAAGGCCAAGATGATGTCCCACAATGGCCCTAAAGGCGGTCTTAGAGTGGTTGATTTTGGATCCAGAGGCCTCACAATAGATAGTAAGACACTTCCAGAAAGTCTCCAGGCTAGTATTATCATTGTGAACAAACGCGTTCATATCATCGGCAAATAGTCTCATGGTGATTTGGCTGTGGTCGCGGGGAAGCCGGAGGCCTTTGATATTGCCAGTCTCCACATGATGCGCGACCAGTCTGCTCAGCCCCTCAGTGGCAATGGCAAAAAGAAGGGGGGCCAGAGGGCATCCTTGTCTAATCGATCTTCTAAGATGGATCGCCTTCGAAAGTTTGCCGTTCACGTTAATTTGGGTCGTTGCGTTTCCAAGAAGGGTCGCGATCATCTTGGTGAATTTCTGACTACATCGGAGGTCTTGAAGCGACTGCAGAAGATAGTCCCATTCCAGTCTGTGGTAGGCTTTGTCAAAATCGATCTTAATGAAAACCACATCTTGTTTCGACTCATTTGCAAATTGAATACCTTCCCAAATGTCCATAATGGTTTCCAGGATAGACCTGCCTTTGATGAAGCCTTTTTGGTCCTCGCTAAGCCAATATCTCAAGTGGCACGAGAGTCTGTTGGCAATGACTTTAGCGATGATCTTGTATCCTGTTTGGAGCATCGTGATAGGTCGCCAGTTCTCGATTCTGTTCTTTTCCCCCTTCTTGTGTATCAGCTTGATAATTCCATTATTTAGACAAGACGGAAGAGCACCAAACTTTAGCGCTTCTTGCCAAACCATCCGAAGAGGGGTGGCAACCACCAGCTTGAAGGATTTAAAGAATTCGTTAGTGAGTCCGTCGGGTCCCGGGCTTTTACCGAGGGGGAGGGCATCGATGACCTCAATGATTTCTGATTCAGAGATAGGGGCATGAAGCAGTGAGAGGAGGTTGGGTGGTATTCTCCGGGGGGAAACCCTAGAAATGGCAGCCATGCAGTCCCTTCTATGGTGGGAGAGGGGGTTCGAGGTTCCCAGGAGTCTCGTGAAGTGCCCTTCGATGATGCCAAGGTTATCTTCTTCCGAATTGCATACGTTGCCATGTGAGTCTAGTAGCAGAGGGATCGCCTCTCTGCTGTGTTTCCTTTTAAGTATACGGCACATCTCTTTGGTGGGTTTGTCGGCTTTGCCGGCCCACCACTCTTCGAAGAAGATTTGCAAGTTTTTCCTTTGTATTTCTTCCTCATATCTCAACACTGCTCTGATTTTTCGGAGGCCTTTCTGTGCCTGGTGTTTTCCTTTGTTCACTTCCTCCTCGAGCCGCCAGAGTCTGTGGTAAAGAGCTTCCCTACGAGCCCGCCGCACAGTCACGAGCATCTTCTTAGTTCTGATCATGATCTTACGAGACTTGTAGACCGCTCTTCTCCAGCACTTGGCAGGGGCCAAGCCCGAGGCGAACGCCACCTTCCACACATCGGCAATCTCTTGATGGACGGAGGGGAGGGAGAAGGTGGTAGCGTTGGCATGGAACCACGGAGCCTTGCGGATCTTGTAGGAAGGTTGAAAAGTGATAACTATCGGGTAGTGATCAGAGATGGTGAGGTCAGTGCGTTGCGTGATGGTAGGGTGGCCCCACTGATGAGTAAGACTCTGAGAGATGTAGCATCTATCGAGCCTAGCTTTCCTCAGATCCTCACCCGCTTGGAGATTCGACCAAGAAAAGCCATTCGAGTCTTTGAATTCAACCAGATCCAAGTGGAGTTTGGTCGTGTCCCACGTTTCTTTCTCCCGACTGTCGATGACCCTACCCTTGCCCATCCATCTGTCCATAGGGTCCTCCACCATGTTGAAGTCTCCGCATATAAGCACGTTGTGGGGGAGCAGGTCAAGTGAAGCCCAAGTGTTCAGTCTCTCCAAGTCCCCGTTAGGGGCGTACAGAGAAACCATAGTAGCACAAAGAGGAGCACCAAAAGAAACCGCAATCCAACGGTGGCTTACATCTTCAATGGAGTTCTCAAGCTTTTCAATCCAGCATTGCTTAATCCCGATAGCCGTTCCTCCGGACCCCCGCTGGTGCTTCGTCGGAATCCACACATGGGCCGAGGAGACCTGTCTGAGCCGTTTCTGGAGGTCTTCTCCGTCAGTTTTGATCTCTTGAATACATATGATGTCTGGGTTTAAGCTAATGTCGCGGAGCCATTGACCAATGATGGTCGCTCTTGAGGGGTCGGTTAGCCCTCTAGCATTTAGCGAGATAACAATCATTTTTGTGTTGATCCCTCTTTGCGGGAGGGAGCCTTGTCCTTTCTTCTCTTGGCTTCGTCTTTCTTTTTCGCTGGGATCTGGTCCCGGCTTAGCAATCGGTTCTTGTGAGGGTTTTTCCATGGTAACTCCATAGGCTGTTTTCCTTTGCGGGATGCTCCTTGTTGGGGAGAATTGGGCCCCGTGCTCGGCACCGTTTCCGGGATCGTCGATCCAATGATGGAACTTTCACTGTCCATGTTATCTTCATTACTAGTGGTGAAACCATCTTCTTTGCTTATAGTGTATCCCTCCTGGGGGGTTTCTTTGTTTTCCGGGATCTCTAGGGCTTCGTCGTAGTTGTCTACCTCAGGTGGCTTCCCACCTGGGTAGTCGAGCTCGTTGATCTCCTTACCAAGATTGCAATACAAGTTGCTGTAGGGGTTAGTTAGCAGGTTGTTTCTCTCGCCGTTGGCCCTCGAACTTCTTTGTTGCATTACAGAAAGCCTAGTTGTTGGTCTCACGTTCTTCTTGATATTATGAAGAAACCCCTTGAAACTACCCAAGAGTGCCCTCTTACCTTCGAAGTAGGTCCAATATATGAAATGCACCAAATGGAGAGAATCTCTTCTCCTTTTTTACATTAAAAAAAGGATGTATCATGCCATGTAGTTGTTTGGTCCTTTGTGGAAGTTTTAATGTATTTCTTTTTTTTTTTTTCTATAAATTTGGTTAATAAATATTTATAATTTATTCAGTTTCTTCTTTGTAATTTATTCTGTTTTGCCTGAAAAGAAAACATGATGTACACAAAGGCCTATGATAGAGTACTCCATTTCTGGAATCTGAAACAAGAATGCATCAATTCCCGCGATGCATTAATGCAGCAGTAAAAGCCAAAACATATGCAAAATATATACTTTTATTGTCATATAAAGACATAATATGACATTTGGGCCATCTCGAATATCCTCAGAAAAGACATGTGTTGTAAAAGGGGTTCCCAATTATCATGACGTTCAACTTTAAACTATTTTTTTAACTGTATATTTTCAACTCAAAAGGATTGTGAAGAAATTAAACTGGAAAAAAAAAACTTAAAGGTCCGGAAACCTCTGTGCATGCATGTATTGAATGATTTCTTACCTCAACATTTGGTTGGTAGAGGGTCAAATGTCCTTGTACACCTATCCATCATCCAAGTTGATCAGTTTTGTTGAGCAATTAGAGGAGTTTTAGAAATCTTTTTTGAGTGCTATGCATTCAGAAAGGTGGCTTATGAGCCGAATGAAAATTATTGTTTATTAATATAAATATTATAATTAACTTTTGTATCGAACACATGTTTTGTTTTATTTCAAATAATATACAGTATACTACTTCTAATTCTTCCACCTTATCAGGATTAAATACATATGTGGTTATACTATAGAATTTTTTTTCTTAGTTTGAATCGCTAGTCTCGCAGCTTCTCAACATCTTATTGAGCTTTTAAGAGAATAAGAAACTCGTCAGATATGGGAATTCAAATAAGAAGAAAAATTTATAGAACCTAATTCGTTTAAGTTTCCCATGTTAATTATTTCTTTGGTTACTGTTTCAACACCTTAAATAAACTGCATAGCATAAGACCATTCTTAAGTAAGCTTTGAGACACCTAGAATTATATACAGAGAACATACAAAGACGGTTGATTTTTTCGATTGAGCCATTACACTACAATAAGCATACTCTGCTTTGATTTATAGTTCTATATTAGAAAATCTATCAACCTAAAATCTGACCGAATATGCGAAGGTAGAATTCAAAGCATAAACTCAATATGTAAAATTTAGGGCACCTTATATTACGTGTAAACTTAGAAGGATGCTTGATTTTTCAAAGCTGTGAGCACGAATGTGAGCCATTCGACTGTAGTAAGAAGAACATCCATTCTACTACAGGAAGTGTACGCTGCCCACGGTTTGTAGTTCTATATTCGAAATGTATTAGCTTTGAAAATAATCAAAATACCTGAGCACAGACATCATACTTACATACTTATTTATGATTTCCTATGGGATTTTAGAGGTTCTAATCTGGAGCCCTTTTTATTCATGTTTATTGAGCCCTTTTTCTAGCTAATTGTAAGTAGCTGAACAATGTGATCAAGGCTAAGATAAGCTCATACTTTGATTATCAAATCATTAATATTCGTTGAACATTTCATGTCAAGGTATATGAAGAAGCGCAACCTTTTCAGTACGAATCGATCACAAGAAGCGGCTATTTTGTGCAAAATATAGGTGCTCACCAGGTTTGCAGGCATGTTGTGACCAAAATGCGAGAGAACTGAAAAGTTCTCAGTTTACATCATATCGTTGCCCATCAAGTACAGTAGAAATTCGTTGCAGGGGCAGGATGGAATTGAGAAGCATAACTACAGAAGCGTCCCCAGAGTAAGCGTGGACTGCATTTGTAGTTACAAAGACTGACGATGGAGCTGTCGAGCGTCACGAGAGAAGGACCTCACAGCAGCCATTGGCATGGACCGCATTCGCATGTCCAAATACAGATGATCTGCAAGATTGAGAAGATCCCGTTGGTCAAGCGTGTCATCAATTGGGAAGCAAGTTACGTGAGTTCAGATACAACGAACTGGTTCAGATACTAACTCAGAACCACGCTGCTTCAGGTACAACAAACTGCGGGAGTGAGAGATGGCCTCTCTCTCTCTCTCTCTCTCTCTCTCTCTCTCTCTCTCTCTCTCTCTCTCTCTCTCTCTCTCTCTCTCTCTCTCTCTCTCTCTCTGTGTGCACACCCAGGAACATGCCGTACTCATTGTCTCAAAGTATAAAGACGCAGAAAAAGATCGCTGGATCAATGCAGGACTCTTATGTACGTTGGAGAAAGCTGAAGACATCATCATGAATGCATCAATAGTACTGTCAATGGTTCATCTCGATTTCAAGCTCAAATGCGGGCCATTCTTCTACAATAAGTATACTCTGCAATTTGTAGTTCTATATTTGGACGTATACTCTGCAATTTATAGTTCTAAAATCTGATCGAAATATCTGGCCGCTGAATTCAAAGCATAATCTCAATATGTAAAATTTAGGGTACCTAATATTGCGTATAAAGTACATACAAGGATGCTTGTTTTTTCAAATTGAGCATGAATGTGAGCCATTCTACTGTCGTAAGAAAATTATCCATTCTACCATAGTAAGTGTACGCTGCCCACGGTTTGTAGTTCTATATTCGAAATGTATTAACTTTGAAAAAGATCAAAATATCTGAGCGCAGACTTCATACTTACATACTTATCCATCGTTTTCTATGGGATCGTAGAGGTTCTAATCTGGAGCCCTTTTTCTTTATCTTTATTGAGTTATGAAACCGTGAACTTTTTGTCCCTAATTGTAAGTAGCTAAACAAAGCGATCAAGGTCAAGATAAGCGCATAAATTTTGATTATCAAAGCATTAATATTCGTTGAATATTTCATGTCAAGGTACATGGAGAACCGCAACCCTTCTCAATATGAGTCAATCACAAGGCTATTTTGTGCAAAATATTAGTGCCCATCAGGTTTGCAGGCGTGTTGTGACCAACACGCGATAGAACTGAAAGGTATGGACCGCATTCGCATGTCCAAATACAGTGATCTGCAGAATTCGAAAGACCCCGTTGGTCAGTGTCTTAAATTGGGAAGCAAGTTACGTGAGTGAGTGAAGCCTCACGCGGGAGTCGGAACCACGCTGCTTCAGATACAACGATCTGCAAGGAGTGAGAGATGCTATCTCTCTCTCTCTCTCTCTCTCTCTCTCTCTTTGCGCACCTAACAACATGCCGTATTCGTCCCTGTTTTTTTTTTTTAATATAAAGGAAGTTCAGCATTAGCCTACTCTCCGGACTTGAATTAAATAAAGAAAAGTACAAGAGAAGGGGACTAGTGCCCACGGGACCCCTCAAATCCCACAAAGCAGGGGAAGCTTTTACAGAGCTTAGATGGCATTATAAAGAAGGTTAATCACCCTCTCATCACCCTCATGTGGGGCCCACTTGGGTTTAAGCTTGTTATTGATCAAAAGGAGTACTTGATGATGCCTGAAGGGGGGGGGGGGGGGGGGGGGGGGGGGATTTCTTACAGTTAACGATCCTTTTGCGAAGGAGGAACAACGATTTCTCAATTGACCACTCTTTGGTGGAGTCACCGAGGTTGAAAGCACATCTTTCCCGCCAGATTTTCCATAGGACCTCCCCTCTGATGGCATTCCAGAGAGTCGCTGAGCAGCCGATCGCTTCTCTTAACAGGGCTTGCTTCCAACTGAGATGTTTTTGACGTCTAATTTTCTTTCCAACCATCTGCCAGAATCTGTTGGAGTTGGGGCAGGTAAAGAAGACGTGTGAAACATCTTCGATAGACCGGTAGCAGCGTTTGCACCAGGGAGGAATCCCACAAAATTTGCTAGCCTTAAGGTTGGTCCAGATTCCATGATGAAGAATTTGCCATAAGAGGACAGACTTTTTGATTTCTATGAGGGGGTGCCAGATAGCCGTTTTCATGTCCCACCAAAGCCGCATCCAGGACAGCCATCACTTCTTGTTGAGGTTACCCTGATAGTCAAACGTTTCTTTGATGTTTGGGATTTTTGAAAGGCTATTCCCATTGTGCCATTTGAGACCAAGCGAGCTCGATGTGTTGTGTCCCATGAGAAGGCGAACTTTGTGGCGGTCCCAAGCGAGACATCTGCTATGCAAAGTATTCCATTCTTCATACGAAATGTTGACGCAAGGATCAATATCCTCAAAGTTGATCCATCGGTTGATGTCTTGTTTCCAGAGATGTTTCCATTTTTTGAGGCCTTTGTTCCATAACTTCTTGGCATTTTGAATGTTCCAAGATTCCACACTCAGGATGCCATGTATCGGAAACCAGATAGAGTTGTTTTGTCTTATACCGGCTGCCCACTTCCAGTCTTCACTTATTCTTGTGTAGCTTTTGACTTTATTCCAACTCTTCCGTAGGGAGCACACAAGATTTGAGTCTTTCGGGAAGACGGAGATCGGGGAAACCAGCAAGGTCAAGATGTCAAGATTCTTCCAATTTGGGAAACCCCTGAGAGCCAACTCATTCTCGTTTCTGAAGATCAACTTGGCCCACGAGGCCTCCCCGTTGCACCAAGCCTTAATCATCCATTTGGCCGACAGTTTGTTAGCCATGCACCCAATGTCTAGGATACCAAGGACCCCACTATCTCTATGGCTGGTGCAAATGGACCACTTGATTTTATGCACCCCCCTCCTACTATGGTCGCCCGTCCAAAGGAAGTTTCTACAAATACTATCCAGTTTGGACGGATCTTGCTCTTTTGGTCTGCAACAAGAAAGAAAATAAATGATAGATGATAAGAGGAACGTGTTGATAACCATAGCACGACCAGCGAGATTGATTTGCATACCTCTCCAATAGTTAAGCTTGTTTTCGAGTTTAGCCAACACCCAGTTCCACCGCTGTTCCATAGAGACACCAAACCCCAAGGGAATCCCAAGAAGCTGAAAAATTTGGCCCTCTGGAATGATTTGACAGCCATGATCAATGAGAAGGTCGGGCTGTGACCCAATAGTAGCTCTGAAGGCGGTCTTAGAGTGGTTGATTGTGGATCCAGAGGCTTCACAAAAAGTATCCAAACACCTCTAGAACGTCTCCAGGCGGGTACTATCATTGTGAACAAATGCGTTCATATCATCGACAAAAAGTCTCATAGTGATCTGGCTGTGGTCATGAGGCAAACGGAGGCCTTTGATATTACCAGCTACCACCTGATGCTCCACCAGCCTGCTAAGCCCTTCGGTGGCAATGGCAAAGAGAAGGGGAGCCAATGGGCACCCTTGACAAATAGATCTTCTAAGTTTGATCACCTTCGAAAGTTTGGCGTTAATGTTAATTTGGGCCGATGCGTTTCTGAGAAGGGTCGCGATCATCTTGGTGAATTTCTGACTACATCCAAGATCTTGGAGCGATTGCAGAATATAGTCCCATTCCAGCCTATCGTAGGCTTTATCAAAGTCGATCTTGAGGAAGACCACATCTTGTTTAGATTCATTTGCAAAGTCAAGATCCTCCTAGATATCTATAATAGTTTCCAAAATTGACCTGCCTTTGATGAAACCTTTTTGGTCCTCGCTTAACCACGCAGAGATTCTATTGGCAATGACTTTGGTAATGATCTTGTATCCCGTTTGGAGCATCGTAATAGGATGCCAATTCTCTATTCTGTTCTTTTCCCCTTTTTTGTGTATTAACTTGATAATGCCATTGTTGAGACAAGATGGAAGCGCTCCAAACTTGAGCACCTCTTGCCACACCAGACAAAGAGGGGTGGCAACCACCAACTTGAAGGATTTAAAGAACTCATTAGTGAGCCCGTCGGGTCCCGGGCGTTTACCAAAAGGGAGGGCATCAATGACCTCAATGATTTCTGCTTCTGAGATAGGGGCATGAAGCAGGGAACGAAGGTTGAGTGGTATTCTGTGGGGGGAAACCCTAGATATGGCTGCCATACAGTCCCTCCTATGGTGGGAGAGGGGGTTTGAGGTCCCAAGGAGTCTCGTGAAGTGCCCTTCAATGATCCCAAAATTATCTTCTTCCGTATTGCATACATTTCCATTTGAGTCTAGCAATAAGGGGATCGATTCTTTGTTATGTTTCCTTTTAAGGATACGGAACATCTCTTTGGTGGGTTTTTTGGCTTTGCCAGCCCACCACTCCTTGAAGAAAATTTGCAAATTTTTCCTTTGTATTTCTTCCTCGTACCTCAGCAACGCTCTGATTTTTTGAAGACCTTTCTGGGATTGAGATTTTCCTTTGTTCACTTCCTCCTCGAGCCTCCAGAGTCTATGATATAGAGCTTCTCTACGAGCGCGCCGCACAGTCTCAAGCATCTTCTTGGATCTAATCATGATCTGTCGTGACTTATGGACTGCACTTCTCCAGCACTTGGCTAGGGACAAGCCAGAGGTGAACAACTCCTTCCACACATCAGCAATTTCTTGATGGACGGAGGGGAGAGAGAAGGAGGGCGCACTGGCGTGGAACCAGGGAACCTTACGGATATTGGTGAAAGGTTGGAAAGTGATAACGATGAGGTAGTGATCAGAGATGGTGAGGTCGGTGCGTTGCGAAAGATAAGGGTGGCCCCACTGATGAGTAAAACTCTAAGAAATGTAGCATCTATCAAGTCTAGCTTTCCTCAGGTCCTCGCCCGCCTGGAGATTTGACCAAGAAAAGCCATTCGAATCTTTGAATTCGACCAAATCCAAGTGTAGTTTGGTTTTGTCCGACGTTTCTTTCTCCCGACTATCGATGACCGTGCCCTTGCCCATCCATCTATCCATAGGGTCCACCACCATGTTGAAGTCACCACAAATAAGCACGTTGTGGGGGAGCGAGTCCAAGGAGTCCCAAGTGTTCAGTCTCTCTAACTCCCCATTAGGGGCATACAAAGAAACTAAAGTAAAACAAAAAGGAGCACCAAAAGAAACAGCAATCCATCGATGGCATTCATCTTCAATGGAGTTCTCAAGCTTTTCAAACCAGAATTGATTAATACCAATTGCCGTTCCACCGGACCCCCGCTGGTGCGCCGTTGAAATCCAAACATGGGTCGAGGAGACATGTCTAAGCCGTTTATGGAGGTCTTCTCTGTCAATTTTAATCTCTTGAATACATATAAAATCTGGGTTTAGGCTAATGTCGCGAAGCCATTGACCAATGATGGTCACTCTTGAGGGGTCGGTTAGCCCTCTAGCGTTTAATGAGATGATGATCATTGTCGTAGTGAGCCCTCTTTGCGGGAGGGAGCTTTGTCCTTTCTTTTCTTGGATTCATCTTTCTTTTTCGCTGGGATCGGATCCCGATTTAGCAATAAGTTCTTGTGGGGGCTTTTCCAGGGTAACTCCATAGGTTGTTTTCCTTTGCGCGATGCCTCCTACTGGGAAGAACTGGGCACCGTTTTCGACACCGTTTCTGGAATAGTTGATCCGATGATGGAACTTTCACTATCCATGTTATCTTCATTACTAGTGGTAAAGCCGTCTTCTTTGCTTGTAGTGTAGCCCTCCTGGAAGGTTTCTTTATTGTCAGGGATCTCTAGGGCTTTGTCGTTGGTGTCAACCTCAAGTTGGTTCCCACCTGGGTAGTCAAACTCATTGATCTCCTTTTCCAGATTGCAATAGAAGTTTCTGGAGGGGGTAACTGGCATGTTGTTTCGCTCAGAAGTTGCCCTAGGGCTTCTTTTCCTTCTTCTTCTGACTTTGATGAACCCGTCTGCATCCGCTTCTGGATTAAGGGGGCCCTTGACTTCCTCTTCCTTCGTCGAGTGAATCGATGCCCCTTTGTTGTCTTGAGCGTTTCTGGGGGCTTCTTGATTTCGCTTGCTGTTTTGTCTCAAAGCGCAATCTTTAATCCTGTGACCTTGTTGGCCACAACGAAAGCACGCGTTGGGAAGGTTTTTTTAATTGATGTCTTGCGCCCATACATCCCCTTCGCCCAAGTCCACTTTGATCTTCGATGGAAGTGGCATGCTGAGGTCAACCTCGACACAGATTTGAGGGTGCCACCGAGCATTGAACGAGTGTCTTGCACCTTCATAAATGAGACCACCAGTGTCCTCGCATGAGGCCAACGGCTTGCCGATAGGAGAAACAATGTCCCACACGAAGTTGTACAAGAAGTACGGCAGGTTAGGGAGCTCAACCCAGAGAGGGTATCGGAGCCATTTCGATTTGTTGGGAGTAAAATTAGGGGACCATCTGAATAGGCACAGGGTCGCCCAACCGAGTTGCTAGGTTCCGACACTTGGGGCTCGAAACGCCATATCTTCATTTTCAAAGACTAGCAACATGTGGCTTGCCGGTAAGAACTGACACTTACAAACAATTAGCCCACGGGGGAACCACTTGTTGCGAAGCCAATGTCGCATGGTTTCGAGCGGGGGCCTAGGGCCAAACATTTGGTCGATGAGACAAACTTTCTTCAGCTCCTCCTGAGTTGACAGAATTGCGGATCTACTGAGGGCAACCATGGGGGGTTCAGCACTCTCGGAGGCCCCAAGGGCAGCACAAGATCCCCCCTCCAGTAGCGAGGCCAGGTTATTGGTCTCCCCCGGAGGAGGGGCCAAGTTACTTCTCACAAATGAGGGGGTCGCCAAATCCATGACCAGGGACTGCAGGGGACGACTGTCCCTAGTGTCCGTCGTGGTTTTTGGAAAAGGCACGACTGTCAAAGCACTGATCGAGGAGCGTCCAGTTGTGTGTCCATCACGTGCGAGTGGCTTGTGAGTCGCAACTGACGGGGAACCAGCTATATTTGGTTTGTCCGGTTGGGCCTCCTTCGTTGGACCGTTTTGGAGGACTATCTTCGTGTCTTTGTGGGAATTCAGCTTTTCAAAACTCTTATATTAAAAGGTCTTTCAATCTTTTTTTTTTAAAATGGAGGTTCGGCCCAAGCCTACTCCCCCGGACTTTAACTTTGAAATTGCAACTGTACAAGGAAGGGCATAGTACCAATGGGACCCCCCTTATCTCAGAAGAACAGGGGTTTACAAGACTGATTTAAACGGTGGTCAACACTACCGCAGGGATAGACAAACGGTGACACTCAACCACAATGCAAGATCTTTCCAGATTACATGTCCCTTACATGTTGCTGCAAGCGATTGAACCCTCACCCCCGCCTCAAGAGGCGAGAAGCCCAACCACTAAGCCAGTGAATTGGGACAGGTCTTTCAATCTTGCTACAGCTCAGGGTCACGGCAGTAAATTGAGAGGCAGTATTGATGCGCAAATCACTCCGTCGTCTTCACCAACTTTTTCTCAAATCAAAATTGCCTTAAAAAATAATTCATTTTAACACTCCATAGAAGATTACTTTCACGCGTCGCCGTCACTGACTCCCTCCATACCATATAATTTAGTTTAATTCCAATTATTCCATTAGGAGAGGACTTTCACGCACGAGAGAGATGCCCACATTCTGAGTGAATAATAAAGAAATGCCGTGAGAAAGAAGCCGATGTTATTCCCGAAAAAAGGATATCCCACCGATTGATAGCCCCAATCATTCGCCGATTGACAGCCCCAATCAGTCGTCGATTGCCTCGATTGATAGCCCGCTGATTGACAGTCCCAGTCAGTCGACGATTGATACCCCGCCGATTGACAGCCCCAGTTAGTCGCCGATTGAAACCCCGCCGATTGACAGCCCCGCCAACGGACGGCCTCAGTCGTGATGGACAGTTGAGTCACGATGGGCAGAAGCGCGATGGCCCAACACTCTGATATATTGTTGGAACTCCTCAAACCATTAGCTTCAGTGAAGCGGCTTTAGTGGATCAATCGCGATGGCACAACTTCACTTACATGATGGCACAACTTCTTTCTGGCGTTGTCCCTCCGTTGCTAGCACAAAGTTGTAGATGTTCGGCTTGAAATGGATTGTCGTAGAAGCGCAGCTCTGCAGCGTCGAAGATGGCGATGGACAAAATTTACTCAGTCATTCGACCCATCTATAGTTCATCATGTCGCTTCCTTCTGTCGTCGTGTTTGTTTCGTGTGCCATCGCTAGCTAGAAATATCTTTTTTGACGTCCCTGTTTTTTTGTTAGAGACAACAGGAATTATATTAACAAAGGAGAGAATCGATCATCATCGGTTTGGCAGAGAAACCCTAGTGGGTCTTCATCTCTGCGCTCCGTGTCTTGTTTCTCTTCCACCCTAGTTCAAGGGGGGGTGGGGCCACTGTTAATGGCCCTCTTTGAGGCTCTACGTAATGGTCTTACAGCTTATGATGGCAATGTTGTTGGTCTTCTACGAGAGTGTAGCACATCTTCTCCTCAGGGGAAATCGATAGAAGGTCTATGCAATGAGTTTCCTGCCATGGCAGATGAGGAAGGATCACGGAGAAAGCTCCTAGAAAGGCACATGCAAGCAGAAATAGGGAAAGCTCTTGCACAAAGTTCTGGTACTCCGCTTTCGCCCCAAAAATCATATGCTGACTCCATTCAGCAGTGCAGTTGTAAGGAATTGAACTCACAACCTCTTGGATAGGAATGTGATGGGCTAACCACTTGCCCCAAAAGCCATGGTTGAGGATTACTTCCTAATCCTCTCTCTTAGGGTGTAGTTCAACCATCTCCTATCTGCCAAGGGTGTGGGTCAATCATATCCTTCCTATCACTTTATTACATTCTTCCCCCCTTGGTCAATCATTGTCCTCAATGATCTGTTCTTGTATCCCTCTAGCCTCGGTGATCAACCCCTTGAACTCCCTAGGTGCCCTTCAATTGATGTCCCTCAACCTCGCATAGTTTCTTGAACCTTGTTCGCAACCCTGGTCTCTTGAACCCTTGCTCTCAACCTTGGTGTCTTGAACTTTCTTGTTTGCAACCTTGGTGTCTCGAGCCCTTGTTCTCAACCTCAGTCTTGAACCTTGTTCTCACCCATGCTTGGTATCTTGAACACTCAATCAAGTGCCACCCAAGGATTCCCAAGGAATTCACACTTCCAAGCTAGCTCATTGGAAAGTTCGTTCCGAGAGCTACGGTATATTACATGCCTCAATCCGACCTACGGATTGGGAGATACACTTCAATCTTTGTTAGGTCCATCCTTGAAACCGACGCGCGGGCCTTCCACAATTCCTACCCTTTCACATAGAGGATGCCCAAGCGCCTTTTTTAGAGGCCATTGGATCATTCCACCTTGCCCAAGCCTACTTCTTAGGCTCTGATACCAATGTAAGGAATTGAACTCACAACCTTTTGGATAGGAATGTGATGGGCTAACCACTTGCCCCAAAAGCCATGGTTGAGGATTACTTCCTAATCCTCTCTCTTAGGGTGTAGTTCAAGCATCTCCTATCTGCCAAGGGTGTGGGTCAATCATATCCTTCCTATCACTTTATTATAGCAGCAACATCCAAGATGCACTCTACTCCATTAAGAGTCATCGAGGTAACTTTGAATCCCCTCCTTTACCTGAGAATGGTAAGGTTGTTATGGTTGATAAACTGCACAAACTCTCTATTGATATTGACGTTAGTGAAGATGATGAAGAAGTGCTAATAATAGATAGATGCTCTCTTGATAGTTACCAAGACCATCTAAGTAATTGGGTAGTGATAGGCTCGTGTCATGGCTCAAGACCATCCCAAGAGGTGCTCAAATCATGGTTGAAGAGACATTGGGAAACCAAAGGCGTTATTGTTAAACACATACAATACTGTCCTAACAACTACTTCCTGTTTTCTTTTTGAAGATGCCAATAGTGCTCTTCATGTGATCAGTGAGGGTTAGTGGCTGATTAGAAATATATGAGTTTCTTTTTTTAAATGGCATATTGGATTTAAGAATTCCTGTCTGGGTAGAGTTTCGAGAGCTTCCTATTGACTTTTATCCTTGGGTAAAATGTTGGGCAAAGTTTTAATAGGTCAAAAATCTAGGAAAACATTATAAATCCCGAATGGGATCCCCAAGTTTTAATCGAAGTAGACTTGGCCAAGGAGATAAAAACACACATTGTCAACAAAGAATCGCACAGTAAAAAATTTCATACTCAATATATTGGGGGCCCTCTTATTTGTAGTTTCTAGAATGCTTGGTTCAGAGCAAAAAAAAAAAGAAATTTGTTCCAATTGGAAAAATGCTTTTGTGCCTCTGGATTTTTTGTGCAGGAGTCACCCTAGTTTGGTTGGATCTCTAAACGGAACAACTGTGCCCTAGCCATCAGAGAACATAAATGCCATAAAGCTGGATTTAAAGCTTGGAGTTCCTTGATGACTAGTGGTAAGGTAATGTCTGACCAAGAATTAATCAATAACACTAATATCTCTCTTTCTAGTCTTCAAGTATTGGATTTCCACAAATTGCTACTGGCAGATCAGCTAGAGGAATGTACCAGAAGGAATATTATTCTCTCTGATATTGATGCTCACATCTTCAAGATTTTCAAGAAGGAAAGGGGAACCATAAGTCAAATCCTTAATGCCATCACCATTGATGCCCTAGGTTGGCTCGTTAGAGATTGTATTGAGTATGGTACTAGTAAAGTTATAGAGATCCCTCATACCCCCTCCCAATTGGGCTTAGAATTGTTTGCTCATGAGACGAACCTGGTAACTAGGACTGACAATCAACCAGTTGGGAACTTCCTTAAGTGTTTGAATCTATTTTGTACTGTTAGTGGCTTCATTGTTAATCATAAGAAAACCAGTTTTTTTCCTTCTAACAATTGTATTCATGATTTTGTGAAAGTTATTGATTATGACATCATCAAGGTAGGAACTATGTTTCATCTTTTGGGCATTCCATTCGGTTTTAATATTTCCAGGTGGAGTTGGGTCTTGGAGAAAATTTGTAATAAGGTCTCTAAATCGATGGCTCTACAACAAACGTTGACTTAAAGAGTGTTTGTTTTGAAAAAAATTATTTTACCCACTCTAACATACTATCTGGCTTGTTGGTTGTCTATCAAAAAGCAAGGTTCTCAAGTCATTCCTCTGCCTAGAAGGTTTCTATGGGGAGGCTCTCAGTCAACCAATAGGATCCCTTAAGTTTCTTGGATCATTTGTTGCATGAGAAAAGAAGAGGGTGGTTTAGGGTTGATATGTCCTATCAAGATGGCCACTCAAATGGTTATTAAGTGGGTTTTGAGATCTGTGCAATCTGGTGATTATTGGCCTTGTTTGATAAAGAGAAATCTAGATCAATTTTTTTGTTAAACACCACAAGAATTGAAACAACAACCAATTGTGGGATACTATAGTTTCTCCTTGTGTTTTTGTTCCCAAAGGATAGTTCTATTTGGAGAAATTCTTAGAGAACGAAAGAAAAGACTCCACGAGAATTTGAACTATTGCAATCCTTCCAGAAAAGGAAGCTATTGTTGAGGATATTTATTTGTAATTCAAGAGGGCTCAAACTTCCATTGAAGTGATCACTAACATAGAAATTTGAATTTACAATGAAACCATCATCAGTGGAAATAAAGATTCAAATGTCTATGGGATTTCCATTAATAGTAGGTTTTAAGAGAGACATGTTTATGTCCTGATACATCTTTATGCCATACTTAATGATCTAAATTAGGAAGTGCTTTAAATTCACAAAGGTGGCCTATGAGGAGACAGAAAAACATTATTTTCTACAATATAAATTCTATAATTAGCTTATGTATTACACATCACTTTGGATGATACATCTTTATGCCATACTTAATGATCTAAATTAGGAAGTGCTTTAAATTCACAAAGGTGGCCTATGAGGAGACAGAAAAACATTATTTTCTACAATATAAATTCTATAATTAGCTTATGTATTACACATCACTTTGGAACACAGACCATGTGAAAGAATACATATGAAAGTATGATATTCATAAGAGAAAATAGGTAGACATTAGGGAGGTGGAGTTTGACATGATTAATGAGTCGCTTGTTGATCATGGCACCTATCACATCTCCTGCATGCTCATTCGAGGATAACACTATCACACATTAAGACAATTATATAAACACAATTATATAAATGTTATGTGAAAATCGGATGGTAACATCATCATTGATGTGTGTCATGGTATGCGACTAGCTCAATCCCATGGAGCTTCGATAATACAGAACTAGGAACCTAAGAATCTTGTTGTGAAGTAAGTGCAATCTCTCTCGATAGGATCTTAATCTTTTTTCTTTGACAACACAAACACGGTCCTACTCATCACCACTTAGGGCCAATGGACTACAAAAATACACGAGTGTTGTTAAGGTTAAAAACTTTTTTCGATGAACATTTCAAAATGATGTGCATCATATATATTCTGGGCCTAAATATACTCGTAATGAGTATTCTACTCTGGTTATCAACCATGGTAGTTTTGATGCTTGGAAAAATCACCTGATGGAAAGAGTGCTCAATGGACTCTGTCATGCACCATGGGCTTCTTAAGAAACTTTGAGCAATTGGATTACATCAAAATGGGAGTCAACTGGATTATTTGTGCATAACATACACTATTTATTAAGAAATTATTTTCTTCTCTTCATTGACGACAACTTCGATAGTTCTATCAATGTGTAAATGTCTCAATCCTCTGGGTGTTAGATCTGCATAGATCAATTTCCCTCTAGATCGTTTTTTCAAACGTTTTAACTAATTTTACATCCATGGTCAAACAATCGTGGCTCTATGCTTAAGGATCTTCTAGGGCAAAAGGCGAAGGGGAACTAGCCTTAATGAGATACTCAAATACTTGTAGAAATGAACATCATGAAGAGATAAAGTCATCACCATTGTTAAAGATTATGATGGCCATCTTCATCATGAACAAAAAGATGTTTATAGAAATCTTCATCATGAACGAAACGATATTTTAATCGAGGACACTTAATCAAGGATTTTGCATTTCTCATTTCTTATAAATTATTTATTCAATCTTGTGATACCCCTTAAGTATGAATCAACCTATTTTGCTTGCTCTATTGGTTAGAAAACATGGAATAAGCTTTCTAATCCATTTGGAGTCCAGGTTGAAGATGTTTTCGATCCCTTTGATTAGGATGTTGTTAACAATCATGTCACTCTCCAATGTTTGGGAAAGCAAAGCTGGATCTATACACCAATATTCAGAATCAATAATATATGTTTAACCTAAGTAGAAGAATTAGAAATAGAAAAGGATCCCCATCCTTAAAACACCATATTAAGTTATATGTTGTAGAAAAAAAAAAGCTTGAAGAAGAAATGGATTCCCCACAACGGAGATGAAAAGATCATCATCCTTCTTTGTAATTCTTTCTAATTTGCCGATATCTCCCTTTTTTTTCATGGATAAATCTATCATCACCCCCATGTGGGATCCATTTGGGTTTCGACTTGTTGTTTTCAAGGAGATAAATACAGTGATGTCTAAACGGTGGAGATCTCTTATCTCGGGAGATTCTTTTACCTATAAGAAACAAGGATTTCTCGATCGACCATTCCTTAGGAGTTTGGCCAAAATTGACCGCACATCGCTCCCTCAAAATCTTCCAGAGAGTCTCACCCCTGATGGCATTCCACAGCCTCGCTGAGCAGCCAACCGCCTCACCCAACATTGCCTGTTGCCAACTGATTTGGTTCGTAAGTCTCAGTACTCCGGTCATGTGACGCCAGATAACACGGGACTTGGGGCAATCGAAGAACATGTGAGCTAAATCTGCGATGCATCGATGACAACGCTTGCACCATGGTGACACACCACAGATTTTGTTAGCCCTTGCATTGGACCAGATACCTTTATGCAAGATCTGCCACATGAGAACATACTTTTTGACCTCAATTAGAGGGTGCCAAATAGACATGAATTTTAGTTCCCAACGAAGTTTGGTCCAAGAAAGGCACCATCTCTTATTAAGAGTGTGGTGAACATCTAAGTTCTCTTTGAAGTTGGGGGTTCTGGATAGCTTCTTACCATTGCTCCATTTGAGGCCCTCCAGGCAAGGAAGATCCCGACCGCAGAGAAGGCAGGTAGTTGAGCGGTCCCACTGGCTAGTCTCTTGTTTCCAAAGATGTTTCCACTATTTGAACCCCTTGTTCCATAACCGCTTTGCAGTTTGGAGGTTCCAAGTCTCCACCCCCCTAATGCCACTGATCGGGAACCAGATAGAGTCATTTTGTCTTATCCCAGCCGCCCACTTCCACTCATCACTGATTCTGATGAACTGTTTGGCCTTGTTCACATTCTTCCATAAGGAACACACGAGGCTAGAGCCTTTAGGGGACACCGGGTGAGGGGAGAACAAAAGGGTGAGAATCCCTACGTCCTTCCAACCAGGATGGCCAACTAAGGTAAGGTCTTCCGTGTTTCTGAAGATAAATTTAGCCCACGAGGACTCCCTATTGCTCCAAGCCTTGATAAGCCACTTTGTCGCCTGCTTGTCAGCCAACCCAACGATATCCAAAATTCCCAAGCCCCCTGAGTCTTTAGGGCTAATGCAAGTTTCCCATTTGATTTTGGGAATCCCCCTCCTGTTGGGGTCCCCAGTCCAAAGGAGGTTTCTGCAGATTCTTTCCACTTTGGCCAAGTCTTTCTCCTTAGGTATCCAACATGAGATGAAGTAAATAATTGTAGACAGCATAAATGTGTTAACAACCATAGCACGCCCTCCCAAGTTGAGTTGCATACCTTTCCAATGATTCACCTTGCTATCCAGCTTGGATAGCACCCAATTCCAGCGTTGGTCCATTTAGATGTCAAAACCCATCAGAATGCCAAGGAGACGAAAGACTTGACCTCTAGGGGTAACTTGACACCCCTAATCCACCAACAATTGGGGAGTAGGTCCGCTGATTGCTCTAAAAGCAATTTTAGCATGGTTGATTTTTGAACTTGACGCCACAAGAAAGGTGTCGAGGCACCACCAAAACACCTCAATGCTATTTATATCATTATGCACAAAGGCATTCATGTCATCAGCAAAAAGTCTCGCAATCATTTGGCCGTGATTTAGAGGTAGAGCAAGACCCTTGATATTGAAAGCGTCCATGTGATGCTTTAATAGGTGACTGAGTCCATTCGAGGCGATAGCGAAAAGTAATGGAGCTAGAGGGCAACCTTGCCTAATTGATCTTTATAAACGAATGGGCTCAGAGAGCTTACCGTTGATATTTATTCTAGTTGAAGCGTTTCCAAGAAGAGTGGAAACCATCTTCGTGAATTTTTGGCTACATCCAAGGTCTTTCAATGATTGAAGAATAAAGTCCCATTCCAATCTGTCATACGCTTTGTCAAAGTCGATCTTAATGAATACTAGATCTTGAGCAGACTCCTCAGCAAAAGCAAGGCCTTCCCAAATATCGACAATTGCTTCAAGTATAGATCTACCTTTGATAAAACCTTTCTGGTCCTCACACAGCCATGACTTTAGATGACAAGAGATTCTGTTGGCGATAACTTTTGCAATTATCTTGTATCCTATTTGGAGCATGGTAATCGGACGCCAATTTTCAATTTTGTTCTTATCTCCCCTTTTGTGGATTAACTTGATGTCGCCATTATTAAGACACTCAGGGAGGGCACCGAAGGAGAGGGCCTCTTGCCACACCAGACATAGTGGGGTGGCCACCTCATGTTTGAAGGACTTGAAAAACTCATTGGTGAGGCCATCCAGACCTGGACTTTTCCCATTGGGAAGGGCATCAATAACCTCGATAATTTCATTCTCAGAAATGTTAGCATCCAGCAGAGCAATCATGTTCTGTGGGATTCTAGATTGAGCAACCCTTGAGATGGTTGCATGGAGTCGCGCCTGTGGGGGGAAGGAGGAGTCGAGACCCTGAGAATATTGGTAAAGTGCTCGACGATGATAGATCTATTTTCAACTTCCATGCTACATTCAGTTCCATTGTTATCGACCAATAGGGGGATGGATTCCCTAGCTTGTTTCCTTTTGAGGATGTTACACATCTCTTTTGATGGTTTATCGGCCTTCCCCGCCCACCAATCTTTGGAGAAAATTTGAAGATTTTTCCTTTGAACCTCCTCCTCTAATCTTAGTCTTCCCCTGATTTTCAAAAGACCTTGTTGACAGTGTAACTTACCTTTTTTCACCTCTTCTTCAAGCCATGAGAGCCTCCGGTACACCGTTTCTCTTCTTTTTTTCCGGATATCTCTTATGGCCATTTGAGTCCTGATCAGAATTTTTGGAGTCCTTTCCACCGCGCTTCTCCAACACTTAGCCATATTATGTCTTTGGATGACAATATTTTGCATATGTTTTACCTTTTACCGCTGCATCAATACATCGAGGAAATTAATGCATTCTTGTTTCAGATTCCAGAAATGGGGTACATCACGTTTCCTTTTCATGCAAAACCTGGATAAATTATAATAAAGACACAAAATATAGAAGCAAAGTTGAGTTGAGAAAGGGGTTGAAACTTCTACAAAGGACCAAAGAACTATATGGCATGATACATCCCTTTTTTTAATGTACAAAAAGAGGATAGACATCACTCCATTTGGTGCTCTCTGCGGCCTAAAGCAAGCCCTGATGGATTGAAACATAGATTAATTGATTATTTGAACAAGATAAGTTTGATGTCTAAATTTCGCATTCTGATTTATATATAAAGCATGTCATGGACAACTAGTGCTTATTTGTGTGCATGTAGACGTTCTTATTATCACAAGTGATTATGAGTAAGGCATATCGCAAATAATGCAAAGAAATTAAAAAACAATACAAGATGTTAGACCATAGTGATCTAAAGTTTTCATGTAGGAATATGAAATTGTTTATGTGAAGGGAGGAGTGTACCTTCTCCAAAGAAAGTATGCACTCTACTGTCTTAAGAAATATGACATGAGTAGTTCAAAACCTCTTCAATAGCCAATGGAGGTAGATAAGAAAAATAATTTTTATTAGAGGTGAGCCCATTGAGGACATTACCATGTACACCGAGAATTTTTTTGTCTATCGCTTTATGCTACAATAATTAATAGACATAATCTAAGCTATGCAATAGGTGTTTTATCGCAGCCAACAAAAGACCTATGATCATAGGTTTGCATGCAACAAAGACAATATTGAGGTACATGAAACTTGAAAGATATTCCCAACCATGATCTCTGCTACATCTCAAATAATGGTTTGGATGTCAAAGGATACTATGATGCAGAATGGGTGGGTTCAAAGCAATACAGAAGAGGTACATCAGGTTATGTCTTCATGAATATGAATAAGAGACAAGGTAGTACCACGAACGCAAAGAGACAACCAGTGGTTGCTATATCATTAATAGAGAGTGAATATAGATCCTTAGCTAATAGTACATGTGAATTTTTGTGATTCAAGAACTGATTTCTAGATATTTTTCTGAATTGCAATCAAGAACTTATATTTTGGGATTCAAGAACTTATATTTCTTCTTGATTGCAGTCAAATCTTTATTTTATGTGACAACATTTCCAACATAAAACTTGCGAAAAAACCCAATGTTTCATGGAAAGAAAAAATACGTAGAGGTTCAATAGCATTGTATGAGATAGAAAGTGTCGAATGAAAATTTTCAAATAGAGCATGCAAGGCTACAAGAGGAAGTGGATTATGATGAAAAATGCTTTAGATGTGAGAAACCTTCAAATATTCACGCGAATTACCTAGTTGAAGGATGCAAGGTCAGAAGTTTAGCTTTGAGGGGGAACATGTTGAAGTGCAAGCTCGATTCTATAATAAATTGAATGATTGGAGAACTTCAATAGTATTTGAAGAACCATTCTACATGTCAAACTAGGATTTATTTTTAAAAGATACGGGAAGTATTTTCTTTTCTTTTTTTTTTAACTAAAGGATGTTTGGGCTTAGTTTAATCTCCCGGACTTGAATTAATTAAAAGAAAAGTACAAGAGAAGAGAACTAGTGCCTTCGAGAAGTATTTTTTTGCGACATATCAACATTAAAATATTAATCAAATCGTAGATTATTGTGAGAGTTTTAGGAAGATTGATTACTGAATAGTCGTATTCATATGAATACACACACAGACACACACACACACACACACATATATATATATATATATATATATATATATATATATATATATATATATATATATATATATATATATATGATTTGTAAATGAATACAATGGGAAGCTAAGAGTCCAGTATTAGGAGTCTAGCACATGGATATATGACTTGCAAGGGAGCTCTTAGCTTCGTCAACCACCCCTTATCTTACATTTGCATATATGTAGAAATTGTAGGAATATGTTGAGAATCCTAGGTAGGATTTCAAGAAAGATTAGTAACAATATTTCTTCGAGCTCATTGAAACATTTTGGATGATTTTTTTTGGTTAAAATTCATGTAATCTTTTCGGGCTCATATTTCTTGTTTTTGAGAGCCTTTTGACTCCAAAACTACAATGTTTGATAAGTTGAGCACTCTTTCGTCAGTTCGTTTTGCCAAGCATCAAAGCCTCTTCGTTACCCGCTCTAGGTGGAGCTTCCCAATCTACCCTATTTCCTGTATGGATTTCTTCGAGAAATTGTTTCACCGATCGGTCACCCGATGGCCTCAAGAGAGGATGTTGGGGGGTTAATATACGAGGGTACTCACTACTCTTTCAACGCACGCTGGCACCCACAAATTTGCGTTGAAGCGGACTTGAACCAGGTCCTCCCAGCGAAGATCTCCATAAACTGTGGCGATGGTATGATGTTGGTTCAGGAGATTACCTATAAGAATTTTCCCAATGCATACTTCCATTGCGGGCTCCAAGGTCACAAGATCAAAGACTGCCCCTCGAAGCAAAATACCAAGAAAAATAAGCCTAAACCAGGTGGGGCCCCGGATCCTTTCCCTCAAGTTGGCACTAGGGGCTATCCCTCTCCGGTGGAGAAAGAAGCGGACACTTGGGTTGAAGAGACGGAGTCAGAAGGGTTCACCGAAGTAAGACATAGGAGGAAAGTTAGCCCTAGAAGAGCACTAGCAAGGAATGTTTTGACCATTGCCCCTTCGAATAACATGTACTGCAACCTAGAAAAGGAGATTAATGAGTTCGACCTCCCAGGGGACAACCTTTATGAAGAAGACCCTGCTGACAATTCCCTTGGATGCTCTACCAGCAAAGAAGACAACCAAGAAGGTTACACCACCAGTAAAGAGGATGGATTCACCACTAGCAACGAAGACAATCAAGACAGTGAAAGCTCCTTCCTCGGACTTATTCCTCCAGTATGCCTACCAAGCCTATTGCAACAAAAGTCAAAGCTTAAAGGGAAACAACCGTCAGGCTTGCCTTGGAAGAGCCCCCTCAAGAGTAGGATCCTGAGTAAAGAAGTTGGGGATAAAAAAGAAGATCAAAAGAAAAAAAAAAGGATCGGGTCCCTCCCCTCAAAGAGGAAAACCATCAATAATGGAAATCACCTCGCTTAACGTCAGGGGGTTGTCTGACCCCTCAAGAGCGACGATTCTTGGCCAATGGTTCAAAGACAAGTGCCTCAACCCCGACTTTATCTGCTTACAAGAGATTAAAATCGACGCAGAGGATCTCCAGAAATGACTTAAACGCATTTCTCCAAACCACCTTTGGCTCTCCACTTCGCACCCTAGGGGGGCAGGCGGCGCTGCAATTGGTATTAGTCACTCCTGGTCCAGCAGGTTGACCTCGACTTGTGAAGATCGAAATCATCGTTGGATTGTTGCCTCTTTCGGGCTCCCTAAACAGTTCACTGTGGTCTCACTTTATGCCCCTAATGGTGAGACAGATAGACATGGTCTAACCTCCAACTGGGGGACTCTCTGAGGAAAGCAAGACTTGATAGATGTTACATCGACCAAAACACCATCCTCCAGTGGGGTATTCCTTCGATTTCCCAACACATGGACCTGACTATCTCGGATCACTACCCAATTACTCTTTCTTTCAAACCGATTTCCACGCTCCAGAAAGCTCCTTGGTTCGAGCTTGTCAGACGTCATTTTCCCTCCCCTCTGTCCACCGAGAAATTTCCGCAGTTTGGACGGAGGCCTTTGCCTTCTGTAATGAACCGGCTAAGTGCTAGAGAAGCGCAGTGGAAAGGACTCGACAAATTCTGATCAGGAATCATAAGGCCATAAGAGATATCCGGAAACAAAGAAGAGAAAAGGTATACCGGAGACTCTCACGACTTGAAAAAGAAGTGAACAAGGTAACTTGCAATGCCAGCAAGGTTTTCTGAAAATCAGGGGAAGACTAAGATTCGAGGAGGAGATTCAAAGGAAAAATCTTCAAGAATTCTTCAAAGACTGGTGGGCGGGGAAGGCCGACAAACCTTCGAAAGAGATGTGTAACATCCTCAAAAAGAAACAAGTTAGGGAATTCATCCCCTTCTTGGTTGATAACAATGGGATCGGATGTAGCACGGAAGTCGAGAACAGATCTATCATCGTTGAGCACTTTACCCATCTCCTCGGGCTCTCGACTCCTCTTTCCCCACACAGGAGGGACTGCATGGCTACCATCTCAAGGGTAGCCCAGTCTAGAATCCCTCAGAACATGAGTTCTCTTCTAGAACCTAACATTTCTGAGAACGAAATTATCGAGGTTATTGATGCCCTTCCAAATGGAAAAAGTCCAGGTCCTTATGGCCTCACCAATGAGTTTTTCCACTCCTTCAAGCATGTGTTGGCCACCCCACTACGTTTGGTGTGGCTCGAGGCTCTATCCTTCGGTGCCCTTCCTGAGTGTCTTAATAATCGCGTCATCAAGTTAATTCACAAAAGGGGTTAATTCACAAAAGGGGAGATAAGAACAAAATTGAAAACTGGCGGTCGATTACCATGCTCCAAACTGGATGCAAGATAATTGCCAAAGTTATTGCCAACAGAATCTCTTGTCATTTAAAGTCATGGCTTTGTGAGGACCAAAAAGGTTTTGTCAAAGGTAGATCTATACTTGAAGCAATTGTCGACATTTGGGAAGGCCTTACATTTGCTGAGGAATCTGCACAAGATCTGGTATTCATTAAGATTGACTTCGACAAAGCATACGACAGATTGGAATGGGACTTTATTCTCCAATCACTGAAAGACCTTGGATGCAGCCAAAAAAGTTCACAAAAATGGTTTCTACTCTTCTCGGAAACGCTTCAACTAGAATAAATATAAATGGTAAGCTCTCTGAGCCCATACGTTTAAAAAGATCTATCAGGCAAGGCTCCCCTCTGGCTCCTCTACTTTTCGCTATTGCCTCAAATGGCCTCAGTTGCCTATTAAAGCATCACATCGACTCTGGCAATCTCATGGGTCTTTCCCTACCTCTAAATCATGGCAAAATGATTTCTAGACTCTTTGCCGATGATATGAATGCCTTTGTGCATAACGATATGAGCAGCATTGAGGTGTTATGGAGTTGCCTTGACACCTTTTGTGTGGCGTCAGGCTCAAAAATCAACCATGCTAAAAGTGCTTTCAGAGCAATCCGCGGACCCCCACCCCAATTGTTGTTAGATCAGGGGTGTCAAGTTATCCCTAGAGGTCAAGTTTTCCGTCTCCTCGGCATCCCGATGGGCTTTGACATCACAATGGACCAACGATGGAATTGGGTGTTGGCCAAGCTGGATAGCAAACTAAATTATTGGAAAGGTATGCAAGTTAACTTGGCAGGGCGTGCTATGGTTGTTAACACATTTATGCTTTTAACGACTATTTACTTTATCTCGTGTTGGAGACCGAAGGAGAAAGAGTTGGCCAAAGTGGAAAGAATCTGCAGAAACTTCCTCTGGACTAGGGACCCCAACAGGAGGGGGATCCCCAAAATCAATTGGGAAACTTGCACTAGCTCGAAAGACTCAGGGGGCTTAGGTATTCTGGATATGGTGGCTTTGGCTGACAAGCTGGCAGTTAAGTGGCTTATCAAGGGCTGGAGCAATAGTGAGTCCTCTTGGGCTAAATTGATATTCAGAAACTTGAAAGACCTTACCTTTGTTGGCCATCCTGGCTCGAAGGAATTAGGGATTCTCACGCTTTTGTTCTCCCCCCTTCCAGTGTCCCCTAAAGGCTCTGGCCTCGTGTGTTCTTTTTGGAAGAGTTGGAACAAGGCCAAACAATTCATCAGAATCAGTGATCAGTGGAAGTGGGTGGCTGGGATAAGACAAAATGACTCTATCTGGTTCCCGATCAGTGGCATTAGAGGAGTGGAGCCTTGGAACCTCCAAACTGCAAAGCGGTTATGGAACAAGGGGTTCAAACAGTGGAAACAGCTCTGGAAACAAGAGACCAACCAGTGGATTAGGTTCGAAGAATTAGACCTAAGACATAGAGTTACCCTCGAGGAATGGACTCTTCTTCAAGGCAGATGTTTGGCGTGGGGCCGCTCAACGTCTCGCCTTCTCTCTGGACAGGATCTTCCTTGCCTTGAGGACCTCAAATGGAGCAATGGTAAGAGAATATCCAGAATACCCAACTTCAAAGAGAACTTAGATGTTCATCACACCCTCAACAAGAGGTGGTGCCTTTCTTGGACCAAACTTCGATGGGAACTAAAGTTCATGTCTATTTGGCACCCCCTAATTGAGACCAAAAAGTCTGTTCTCATGTGGCAGATCTTCCATAAGGGAATCTGGTCCAATTCAAGGGCGAATAAAATATGTGGTGTGCCACCATGGTGCAAACGTTGCCATCGATGCATCGAAGATTTAGCTCACCTATTCTTCGATTGCCCCAAGTCCCGTATTATCTGGCATCACGTGACACGGATTTTGAGACTCACACACCAAATCAATTGGCAACAGGTGTTGTTGGGTGAGGTGGTCGGTTGTTCATCGAGGCTGTGGAATGCCATCAGGGGTGAGACACTTTGGAAGATTTGGAGGGAGCGATGTGCTGTCAATTTTGACCAAACTCCTAAGGCATGGTCGATCGAGAAATCATTGTTTCTTCTAGGTAAAAGAATCTCCCGAGATAAGAGATCTCCACCATTTAGACATCATTGTATTTATCTCCTCAAAAACAACAAGTTGAAACCCAAATGGGTCCCACATGAGGGTGATGATAGAATTATCCACCTCATTTGTAATGCCCTTTAGCTTGCCACACTCGTCCCCTACATTGTGGGATTTGGGGGGTCCCATGGGCACTAGTCCCACTCAATTGTAACTTTTCTTCTTTACTTTAATTAAATTCCGGGAGAATAGGCTAAGGCCGAACTTCCTTTTATTGAAAAAAAAAACTTACTTTTTCGGAAAAAAACTCACAAGTACAAATGTCTCAACTTTTTCCGCAGTCTTGTCTCCAAATGAGAAATTACGAATACATGGCAAGTTGTAAGTTGTCTCCAAACGAAATGAGATACTCTTTATTCGGAGACCTTTAAGTACATCACGTCTTTGGGAACGGTGAGTTTGCCGCTACAAGAGGAAGTGGATTATGATGAAAAATGCTTTAGATGTGAGAAACCTTCAAATATTCACGCGAATTACCTAGTTGAAGGATGCAAGGCCAGAAGTTTAGCTTGAGGGGGAACATGTTGAAGTGCAAGCTCGATTTTATAATAAATTGAATGATTGGAGAACTTCAATACTATTTGAAGAACCATTCTACATGTCAAACTAGGATTTATTTTTAAAAGATACGGGAAGTATTTTCTTTTTTTTTTTAAATAAAGGAAATTCGGCCTTAGTTTAATCTCTCGGACTTGAATTAATTAAAAGAAAAGTACAAGAGAAAGGGACTAGTACCCTCGGGAAGTATTTTCTTGCGATATATCAACATTAAAATATTAATCAAATCGTAGATTATTGTGAGAGTTTTAGGAAGATTGATTACTGAATAGTCGTATTCATATACATACACACACAGACATACACACACACACACATATATATATATATATATATATATATATATATATATATATATATATATATATATATATATATATATATATATATATATATATATATATATATATATATATATATATATGATTTGTAAATGAATACAATGGGAAGCTAAGAGTCCAGTATTAGGAGTCTAGCACATGGATATATGACTTGCAAGGGAGCTCTTAGCTTCGTCAACCACCCCTTATCTTACATTTGCATATATGTAGAAATTGTAGGAATATGTTGAGAATCCTAGGTAGGATTTCAAGAAAGATTAGTAACAATATTTCTTCGAGCTCATTGAAACATTTTGGATGATTTTTTTTGGTTAAAATTCATGTAATCTTTTCGGGCTCATATTTCTTGTTTTTGAGAGCCTTTTGACTCCAAAACTACAATGTTTGATAAGTTGAGCACTCTTTCGTCAGTTCGTTTTGCCAAGCATCAAAACCACAATGTTTGTCAAATAAAGTAGAATGTTGGCTATGCGTAAATGTAGGCCCAAGATTTATTCGATGCACTTCAAATTGAAATGTCCATCGACAACGTCTTTAGCCCTAGCAACACTCGTGTATTTTTTGTGGTCCATTGGCGGTATGTGATGACGAGCAGGACCATGTTTTTGTTGTCAAAGCAAAAAGAAAAAAAGATTAAGATCCAATTGGAGAGATTGCACTTGCTTCACGGAAAGATTCGTGGGCTTGAGCTGGTCGCATACATCAATTAACGATGTTCCCCTCTTATTTTCACATACCATTCATATAATTGTGTTCATACAATTGCGTAAATGTCTGATATATACAACGTCATGCTCGTTACGGTATAGTCGATTTCAGTTCAAATTAGCCTTCTCATTCCACGTGATTGTCAGTTTCCATTAATTCAAGCTGTTTCACCAATTCAAGCTGCTTTCAGGTGGAAGTTTTTGAAATAGCGTGGCGGTGAAGCAAGAATCGCTGAACAAGCGAGGTGGAGGAAGAGCGATGGCGCAGTGCAGAAGCGGTGATGACACAACGGTTCTTCGGAGCGATGGCGCGTCTACAGCTATCCTCAACTTGTGGCACGCAACAAAATCATTCACATAGATTCACAGCTTCTAGGCGAAGCTGACGGACTGCTCGTTGTGGCCTGCTGTCGATAATAGCCCGCATCATACGGCAAGCTCTGGTGTCGCTGCTACGCGCATCCACCGGCAAGCTAAGGGCGACGGACAGAAGCTCTCGGGGGAAGGCCGTCTATCGCAGGGTCCATCTGTCGTGGTGAAGGCCGTCTATCGCGGAGGCTTCAAAACCACTTAATAACCCGCATCATACGGCAAGCTCTGGTGTCGCTGCTACGCGCATCCACCGGCAAGCTAAGGGCGACGGACACAAGCTCTCGGGGGAAGGCCGTCTATCGCAGGGTCCATCTGTCGTGGTGAAGGCCGTCTATCGCGGAGGCTTCAAAACCACTTATCGCGGGAGTTCTTGTCCGTCTATCGCGGTGGCTTCAAAACCGTTTATCGCGGGAGTTCTTTACCGTCTATCACGGTGGCTTCAAAACCGTTTATCGCGGAGGCTTCAAAACCGCTTTTCGCGGCGACACACTGAAGTCTGTTCCCCGTCTATCGCGGATTTCCATCTATCGCGGTTTTTTGTAAACCGCTTATCGCGGAGGTTACAACTTGGCGTGTATGCTGCTACCGGCTATCGCGGACACTGTAGCATCTATCGCGGAACCTTTGCGTTTATCGCGGAATGTTTTGCCGTCTTTCAACGAGTAAAACTACCCTTCGAAACCGTCTATCGCAGGGGTTCAAAAACCGTCTGTCGCGGTTGCTTCAAACACCTATCCCGGGATTCGCGTGGCATCAAAACCATCTATCGCAGGTTGATTCCCTGTTTCGCGGTGTAGAGCCTTTCCGTTTTTTTAAATCCTAGACTATTCAGAGGAGATACCGGTGGGTGTGGCGCAGGGAGTTTTAAAACTAGAATTTTATTATTGCTAAAAGAAGGCAGCGCTTCAAATCAATGACACGTGTAGCTTTTAATGAGAAAACGACATCAAACCGTTAAAAGGAGTAAAAGATCAAAATTAAACCGTTGAGATTTAAGTTATCAATCGGAGTGTCCCTCTTTTGTCATGGATTTGGCGACCCCCTCTCTTGTGAGAAGTAACCTAGCCCCTCCTCTCGGGGAGACCGATAACCTGGCCTCTTTGTTGGAGGGGGGTTCTTGTGCCGCCCTAGGGGCCTTCGAGAGTGCTGAACCCCCCTTGGTCTCCCTCAATAGATCCGCAATTTTGTCAACTCAGGAGGAGCTCAAGAAAGTTTGCCTCGTCGGCCAAATGTTCGGCCCTAAGCCCCCGCTCGAAACTGTGTGACAGTGGCTTCGCAACGAGTGGTTCCCCCGCGAGCTAGTTGTTTGTAAGTGTCAGTTCTTACCGGCAAGCCACTTGCTGCTAGTCTTCGAAAATGAAGATATGGCGTTTCGAGCCCTTAGTGTCGGAACTTGGCAACTCGGCCGGGCGACCTTGTGCCTATTCAGATGGTCCCCTGATTTTACTCCCGACAAATCGAAATCGCTTCGGTACCCTCTCTGGGTTGAGCTCCCTAACCTGCCATACTTCTTGTACAACTTCGTGTAGGACATCGTTTCTCCTATCGGCAAGTCGTTGGCCTCACGCGAGGACATTGGTGGTCTCATTTATGAAGGTGCAAGACACTCGTTCAACGCTCCGTGGCACCCTCAAATCTGTGTCGAGGCTGACCTCAGTATGCCACTTCCATGGAAGATCAAACTGGACTTGGGCGAAGGGGATGTATGGGAGCAAGACATCAGTTACAAAAACCTTCCCAATGCGTGCTTTCGTTGTGGCCAACAAGGTCACAGGATCAAAGATTGCCCTTTGAGACGAAAAAGCAAGCGAAACCAAGAAGCCCCCAAAAATGCTCAAGATAGCAATGGAGCATTGAATCACTCGACGAAAGTAGAGGAATTCAAGGGTCCCCTTAATCCAGAAGCTGATGTAGACGGGTTCATCGAAGTCATAAGAAGAAGGAAAAGAAGCCCTAGGGCAACCTCTGAGCGAAACAACATGTCAGTTACCCCCTCCAGCAACTTGTATTGCAATCTGGAAAAGGAAATCAATGAGTTTGACTACCCAGGTGGGAACCAACTTGAGGTGGACACCGACGTCAAAGGCCTAGAGATCCCTGACAGTAAAGAAACCTTGCAGGAGGGTTACACTACAAGCAAAGAAGACGGCTTTACTACTAGCAACGAAGATAACATGGATAGTGAAAGCTCCATCATCGGATCGACTATTCCAGAAACGGAGCTGAAAACGGTGCCCAGTTCTTCCCAGCAGGAGGCATCCCGCAAAGGAAAACAACCTATGGAGTTACCGTGGAAAAGCCCTCACAAGAACCTAATGCTAACTCGGGATCCGATCCGAGCGAAAAAGAAAGATGAATCCAAGAAAAGAAAGGACAAAGCTCCCTCCCGCAAAGAGGGCTCACTACAACAATGATCATCATCTCGTTAAATGCTAGAGGGCTAACCGACCCCTCAAGAGCGATCATCATTGGTCAATGGCTTCGCGACATTAGCCTAAACCCAGATTTTATATGTATTCAAGAGATTAAAATTGACGGAGAAGACCTCCAAAAACGGCTTAGACATGTCTCCTCGACCCATGTTTGGATTTCAACGGCGCATCAGCGGGGGTCCGGTGGAACGGTAATCAGTATTAATCAACTCTGGTTTGAAAAGCTTGAGAACTCCATTGAAGATGAATGCCATCGATGGATTGCTGTTTCTTTCGGTGCTCCCTTTTGTTTTACTTTAGTTTCTTTGTATGCCCTTAATGGGGAGTTAGAGAGACTTAACACTTGGGCCTCCTTGGACTCGCTCCCCCACAACGTGCTTATTTGTGGTGACTTCAACATGGTAGAGGACCCTATGGACAGATGGATGGGCAAGGGTAGGGTCATCGATAGTCGGGAGAAAGAAACGTGGGACAAAACTAAACTACACTTGGATTTGGTCAAATTCAAAGACTCGAAGGGCCTTTCTTGGTCAAATCTCCAAGCAGGCGAGGACCTGAGGAAAGCTAGACTTGATAGATGCTACATTTCACAGAGTTTTACTCATCAGTGGGGCCACCCTTCCCTCTCGCAACGCACCGGCCTCACCATCTCTGATCACTACCCGATCGTCATCACTTTTCAACCCCCCACCAAGATCCGTAAGGCTCCGTGGTTCCATGCCAGTGTGCCCTCCTTCTCTCTCCCCTCCGTCCATCAAGAAATTTCTGATGTGTGGAAGGAGGCATTCGCCTCTGGCTTGTCCCCAGCCAAGTGTTGGAGAAGTGCGGTCGATAAGTCACGACAGATCATGATTAGATCCAGGAAGATGCTAGAGTCTGTGCGGCGGGCTCGTAGAGAAGCTCTATATCATAGACTCTGGCGGCTCGAGGAGGAAGTGAACAAAGGAAAATCTCAAGCCCAGAAAGGACTTCGAAAAATCAGAGCGCTGTTGAGATACGAGGAAGAGATACAAAGGAAAAATTTGCAAATTTTCTTCAAGGAGTGGTGGGCTGGCAAAGCCGACAAACCCACCAAAGAGATGTGCCGTATCCTCAAAAGGAAACACAACAGAGAATCGATCCCCTTATTGCTAGACGCAAATGGCAATGTATGCAATACGGAAGAAGATAATTTTGGGATCATTGAAGGGCACTTCACGAGACTCCTGGGGACCTCAAACCCCCTCTCCCACCATAGAAGGGACTGTATGGCAGCCATATCTAGGGTTTCCCCCCACAGGATACCACCCAACCTTCACTCTCTGCTTCATGCCTCTATCTCTGAAGCCGAAATCATTGAGGTCATTGATGCCCTCCCCTCAGGTAAAAGCCCGGGACCCGACGGGCTCACTAATGAGTTCTTTAAATCCTTCAAGTTGGTGGTTGCCACCCCTCTTCGTTTGGTTTGGCAAGAGGCACTCAAGTTTGGCGCGCTTCCTTCTTGTCTCAACAATGGCATTATCAAGTTAGTACACAAAAAAGGGGAAAAGAACAGAATAGAGAACTGGCGTCCCATTACAATGCTCCAAACAGGATACAAGATCATCGCCAAAGTCATTGCCAACAAAATCTCTTGCCACTTGAGAGCGTGGTTAAGCGAGGACCAAAAAGGTTTCATCAAAGGCAAGTCAATTTTGGAAACCATTATAGATATCTGGGAAGGTCTTGAATTTGCAAATGAGTCTAAACAAGAAGTAGTTTTCCTCAAGATCGACTTTGATAAAGCCTACGACAGGCTAGAATGGGACTATATTCTACAGTCGCTACAAGATCTTGGTTGTAGTCAGAAATTCACCAAGATGATCGCGACCTTTCTCGGAAACGCATCGACCCAAATTAACATTAATGGAAATCTTTCAAAGGTGATCAAACTTAGAAGATCTATCAGACAAGGGTGCCCATTGGCTCCCCTTCTCTTTGCCATTGCCACGGAAGGGCTTAGTAGGCTGGTGGAGCATCAGGTGGAAGCTGGTAACATTAAAGGCCTTCGTTTGCTGCATGACCACAGTCAGATCACCATGAGACTTTTTGCCGATGATATGAACGCTTTTGTGCACAATGATAGTACCAGCCTTGAGACGTTCTGGAAGTGTCTTGCTACCTTTTGTGAAGCCTCTGGTTCCATAATCAACCACTCTAAGACCGCCTTTAGAGCTATTGGTGGGTCACAGCCCGACCTTCTCATTGATCATGGCTGTCAAATCATTCCACAAGGCCAAATTTTTCGGCTTCTTGGGATTCCCTTGGGGTTTGGCGTCTCTATGGAACAGCGGTGGAACTGGGTGCTTGCCAAACTTGAAAACAAGCTTAACTATTGGAGAGGTATGCAAATCAATCTTACTGGTCGTGCTATGGTTATCAACACGTTCCTCTTATCATCTACCATTTATTTCCTTTCTTGTTGGAGACCGAAAGAGCATGATCTGTCCAAACTGGATAGTATTTGTAGAAACTTCCTTTGGACGGGCGACCACAATAGGAGGGGGGTGCCTAAAATCAAATGGTCCATCTGCACCAGCCATAGAGATAGTGGGGGACTTGGTATCTTGGACATTGGGTGCATGGCTAACAAACTGTCGGCCAAATGGATGATTAAGGCTTGGTGCAACGGGGAGGCCTCGTGGGCCAAAGCTGATCTTCAGAAACAAGAATGAGTTGGCGCTCATGGGTTTCCCAAATTGGAAGAATCTTGACATCTTGACCTTGCTGTTTTCCCCGATCCCCGTCTTCCCGAAAGGCTCTAATCTGGTGTGCTCCCTTTGGAAGAGTTGGAATAAAGTCAAAAGCTTCACAAGAATAAGTGAAGACTGGAAGTGGGCTGCCGGTATCAGACAAAACGACTCTATCTGGTTTCCGATCCATGGCATCCGGAGTGTGGAATCTTGGAACATTCAAAATGCCAAGAAGCTATGGAACAAAGGCTTCAAAAAATGGAACCATCTCTGGAAACAAGACACCAACCGCTGGATCAACTTTGAGGATATTGACCCTAACATCAACATTTCGCATGAAGAATGGAACACTTTGCAAAGCAGATGTCTCGCCTGGGACCGACACAAAGTTCGCCTTCTCATGGGACACGACATGTCGAGCTCGCTTGGTCTCAAATGGCACAATGGGAATAGCCTATCAAAAATCCCGAACATCAAAGAAACGATCGACTATCAGGTTAACCTCAACAAAAAGTGGTGCCTGTCATGGACGTGGCTTCGCTGGGACATGAAGTTCATGGCTATCTGGCACCCCCTCATAGAAATAAAAAAGTCTGTCCTCTTATGGCAAATTCTTCATCATGGAATCTGGACCAACCTTAAGGCTAGCAAAATTTGTGGGATCCCTCCTTGGTGCAAACGCTGCCACCGGTCTATCGAAGATGTTTCACACATCTTCTTTACCTGCCCCAACTCCAACAGACTCTGGCAGGTGGTTGGAAAGAGAATTAGACTTCAAAAACGTCTCAGTTGGCAGCAAGCCCTGCTGGGAGAAGCGATCGGCTGCTCCGCGACTCTCTGGAACGCCATCAGAGGGGAGGTTCTATGGAAAATCTGGCGGGAAAGATGTGCTTTCAACTTCGGTGACTCCCCCAAGGAGTGGTCAATTGAGAAATCGCTGTTCCTCCTTGGCAAAAGGATTGTCAACTGTAAAAAATCCCCCCCCTTTAGGCATCATCAAGTACTCCTTTTGATCGATAACAAGCTTAAACCCAAGTGGACCCCACATGAGGGTGATGAGAGGGTAATTAACCTTCTTTGTAATGTCATCTAAGCTCTGTAAAAGCTTCCCCTGCTTTGTGGGATTTGGGGGGTCCCGTGGGCACTAGTCCCCTTTTCTTGTACTTTTCTTTATTTAATTCAAGTCCGGGAGAGTAGGCTATTGCCGAACTTCCTTTATATAAAAAAAAAAAGCTGCTTTCAGGTTTATTGTTGTACTTTCATTAATTCAAGCTTTCAGAATTTAATTCAAAGTTTATTTGCTGTACTTTTCATCAATTGAAGGTTTATCGAAAGATCTAAGCGTATGACAGATTGGAATGGGACTTTATTCTTCAATCATTGAAAGCAGCCAAAAGTTCACGAAGATGGTTGCCACTCTTCTTGGAAATGCTTCAACTAGAATAAACATCAACGGTAAGCTCTCCGAACCCATTCGTTTAAAAAGATCAATTAGGCAAGGCTGCCCTCTTGCTCCTTTACTATTCGCTATCGCCTCGAATGGGCTCAGCTGCCTATTAAAGCATCACTTGGATGCTGGCAATCTCAAGGGTCTCTCCTTACCCCTAAATCACGGCCAAATGGTTGTGAGACTTTTTGCTGATGACATGAATGCCTTTGTGCATAACAATACAAACAGCATTGAGGTGTTTTGGTGGTGCCTCCACACCTTTTGTGTGGCATCAGGCTCCAAAATCAACCATGCTAAAACTGCTTTTAGAGCGATCAACGGGCCTACTCCCCAATTGTTGGTGGATCGGGGGTGTCAAGTTATCCCTAGCGGTCAAGTCTTCCGTCTTCTCGGCATTCCGATGGGTTTCGACATCTCAATGGACCAACGATGGAACTGGGTACTATCCAAGTTGGATAGCAAGTTGAATCAGTGGAAAGGTATGCAAGTCAACCTGGCAGGACGCGCTATGGTTATTAACACTTTTATGTTGTCTACAATAATTTACTTTATCTCGTGCTGGAGACCTAAGGAGAAAGACTTGGCCAAAGTAGAAAGAATCTGCAGGAACTTCCTTTGGACTGGGGACCCCAACAGAAGGGGGGTTCCCAAAATCAAATGGGAAACTTGCATTAGCCCTAAAGACTCAGGGGGTTTGGGTATTTTGGATATTGCTGGACTTGCTGACAAGCTGGCGGCTAAATGGCTTATCAAGGCCTGGAGCAATAGGGAGTCCTCTTGGGCTAAATTGATCTTCAGAAACACAGAAGACTTTACCTTCGTCGGCCTCCCTGGTTGGAAGGACATAGGGATTCTATCTCTTTTGTTCTCCCCCCACCCGGTCTGCCCTAAAGGCTCTAGCCTCGTGGGTTCCTTATGGAAGAATTGGAACAAGGCCAAACAGTTCATCAGAATCAGCGACGACTGGAAGTGGGCAGCTGGCATAAGACAAAATGACTCTATTTGGTTCCCGATCAGTGGCATTAGGGGAGTGGAATCTTGGAACCTCCAAACTGCAAGGCGGTTATGGAACAAGGGGTTCAAACAGTGGAAACAGCTCTGGAAACAAGAGACCAGCCAGTGGATTAGGTTCGAAGATTTGGATCCGAGAATTAGCGTCACCTTTGAGGAATGGACTCTTCTTCAAAGCAGGTGTTTAGCCTGGGACCGCTCAACTACCCGCCTTCTATGCGGTCAGGATCTTCCTTGCTCGGAGGGCCTCAAATGGAGCAATGGTAAGAAGCTTTCCGAAATCCCAAACTTCAAAGGGGATTTGGATGTTCACCACACCCTTAACAAGAGGTGGTGCCTTACTTGGACCAAACTTCGGTGGGAGCTAAAATTCATGTCTCTTTGGCACCCCCTAATTGAGGTCAAAAAGTCCGTTCTCATGTGGCAGGTCTTGCATAAGGGAATCTGGACTAATGCAAGGGCTAACAAAATCTATGGTGTGCCGCCATGGTGCAAGCGTTGTCATCGGTGCATCGAAGATTTAGCCCACCTGTTCTTCGACTGCCCCAAGTCCCGGGTTATCTGGCATCACGTATACCGCGTTTTGAGACTAACGAGTCAAATCAACTGGCAACAAGTGATGTTGGGTGAGGCGATCGGATGCTCATCAAGACTATGGAATGCCATCAGAGGTGAGGCTCTCTGGAAGATTTGGAGAGAACGCTGTGCCGTCAATTTCGGCTAAACTCCCAAGGAATGGTCGATCGAGAAATCCTTATTTCTCCTTGGTAAAAGAATCTCCCGAGCCAAGAGATCACCACCGTTTAGACATCACTGTATCTATCTTCTCGAAAACAACAAGTTGAAACCCAAATGGGTCCCACATGAGGGTGATGATAATGTTATCCGCCTCATTTGTAATGCCCTGTAGCCTGCCGTACTCCTCCCCTGCGTTGTGGGATTTGGGGGGTCCCATGGGCACTAGTCCCATTCACTTGTAACTTTTTCTCTTTAATATAATTAAAGTCCGGGAGATTAGGCTAAGGCCGAACTTCCTTTATTTAAAAAAAAAAACTTACTTTTTCGAAAAAAAAAACTCACAAGTACAAATGTCTCAACTTTTTCCGCAGTCTTGTCTCCAAATGAGAAATTACGAATACATGGCAAGTTGTAAGTTGTCTCCAAACGAAATCAGATACTCTTTATTCGGAGACCTTTAAGTACATCATGTCTTTGGGAACGGTGAGTTTGCCGCTGACTCCGAATGTCTGTCCTGTGCTTCTTAAATTTTCGTAGGCCCTTTTTATTTTTAAAACAAGGTGGCCTTGATTTTGAAATGAAGAGCGCACGTACTCTGGCGATCTGTCTTATATCATTTTTTAAGACGTAAAATTAGACAGCGCACATCCCAGACTATTGATACAGTCTTTTTTCTCCACAAAATAGCTTTTAATTATGTTAAATAAAGGAAGATACAGCACACTTATAGGGACATACATAATAGAGTTTTCTGTTTTAAAAGGAAGTTCGGCTACAACCTACCCTCCCCAGCTTTCATTTATAGAAATGACACATAGATAAATGAACAGGCACGATGCATTGCGCCACAAACAGCCGTCTGAAAATCGAATCCATATCCGCCATACTCATCGTCGCCAGACCGTGAGCCCACGAGCAGAACAGTCGGTCCGTCAAGCTTCAAATTCTTCAGCCACGACCCTCCGTCTTTCGCGCCCCAACTGTCGCGATACATGGCCCCTACTGTCGCGATACCCCCAGCTCCGCCTATCGCGATACGTGACCCCAGCTGTCGCGATACCCCCAACTCCTATCGCGATACGTGACCCTAGCTGTCGCGATACCCCCCAACTCCATCGCGATACGTGGCCGCAGTCGCGATACCCCTCTACCTTGGTTTTTGCGCTCTGCTGACGGCGTGAAGCTGTCCTTAAAAAGAGAGTGAAGGCTCGCGCATCCAGTTGTCGCTCAGTCACAGTCGGCGTCCGAATTAAAGTTTACTTAGTTTCAGACTCGAGTTCAGCCCTTCAATTAACTTCTATATGTGACGGGAAAAGTAAAAATGGAGGGGATGATGCCATGTGGTTCACTTTGCAAGTGAACTATATTTCGTTTCCTGACTGCTTCTTCCCCCACCTCAGGAAGTATTTCTTTCATTTTCGTTTAATATCGTTTGCCGCTGTCTGTTCAAAGAAAAAGAAACAATTGTCAGGAGCTCATTATACCCACCGAGGGAGGCCAAGATTATATGGTAATTTCGATGGAGAAGAAAGAAATGGACTTTGTGGCTCCCCCTCAGTCCGTGTCCCCCCTTGAGATGGAGTCTGTCCCAGTGGACGTCGCGCCCCCAGAGGTCTCTTTATGCAAGGAGTCTGTGGCGGCAAAGCAGGAAGAACTGAAGAAAACTTGCCTGATCGGTCAAATGTTTGGCCCCAGGCCCCCTCTTGAAAGTGTGAGAAATTGGCTTCGCAAAGAGTGGTTCCCACGAGGCTTAATTGTGTCCAAATGTCAATTCCTGCCGGCGAATCACCTGCTTCTTGTTTTTGAGAACGAAGAGATGGCTTTCCAAGCCCTGCAGGCCGGCTCCTGGCAAGTGGGCCGGTCCACCCTTTGCCTTTTTAAGTGGACCCCAGACTTTGTCCCGAACAGATCAAAGCCTCTTCGTTACCCGCTTTGGGTGGAGCTTCCCAATCTGCCTTTCTTCATGTATGGATTTCTCCGGGAAATCGTCTCACCGATCGGTCGCCCGATGGCCGCAAGACAGGATGTTGGGGGGTTAATCTACGATGGAGCTCAACATTCTTTCAATGCAAGATGGCATCCTCAGATCTGCGTTGAAACAGACCTGAACGAGGTCCTCCCCTCGAAGATCTCCATAAACTGTGGAGATGGTAAGACCTGGACACAAGAGGTTACCTACAAGAATTTGCCAAACGCGTGCTTCCGGTGCGGGCTTCAAGGTCACAGGATCAAAGACTGCCCCCTGAAGAAAAGTACCAATAAAAACAAGCTTAAACCAGATGGGACCCTAGACCCTCTCCCCCAAGACGACACTCGGGGTCTTCCCCCTTCAATGGAGGAAGAAGAGGGAACTCGCGTTGCTGAGACGGATTCAGAAGGTTTCACTGAAGTGAGACACAAGAGGAAAGTTAGCCCTCGAAGATCAAAAACAAGGAATTCTTCGACAGCTGCCCCCTCGAATAACATATACTGTAACCTAGAAAAAGAGATTAATGAGCTCGACTTCCCAGGGGACAACCTCTTTGAAGAAGACCCCACTGATAATACCCTTGGGTGCTCTACCAGCAAAGAAGATAACCAAGAAGGTTACACCACGAGTAAAGAGGAAGGCTTCACTACCAGCAATGAAGACAGACAGCGAAAGCTCCGCTCTTGGTCCTACCCTCCCGGTATGCTTTCCAAGACTACCGCAACAAAAGTCCAAGCTTAAAGGTAAACAACCTTCCGGCATGCCTTGGAAGAGCCCCCTCAAGAGTAGGATCCTAAGTCAAGAAGTAGGGAAGAAAAAAGAAGACCACAAGAAGAAAAAAGATCGGGTCCCTCCCCTCAAAGAGGGCAACCATCATTAATGAAATTCACATCTCTAAACGTTAGGGGTCTGTCTGACCCGTCAAGAGCTTCGATTCTTGGCCAGTGGTTCAAAGACATGTGCTTCGCCCCTGACTTTATTTGCTTACAAGAGATTAAAATCGACGGAGAGGATCTACAAAAACGGCTTAAATGCATTTCTCCGAACCACCTTTGGTTCTCCACTTCTCACCCTAGAGGGACGAGGGGTGCTTCTATCGGTATCAGTCACGCCTTGTCTAGCAATGTAACCTCGACTTTTGAAGGTCGGAATCATCGTTGGATTGCTGCCTCTTTCGGGTCTCCTTTCCAGTTCACTGTGGTCTCAATTTATGCCCCTAATGGCGAAGCAGATAGAATGGATACTTGGGCTTCCCTTGACTCCCTTTCACACAATGTTCTGATTTGTGGGGACTTCAACATGGTTGAGTTTCCTGAGGACCGATGGAATAACAAAGGAAAAATTATCGACGGTCAGGAGAAAGAGATTTGGGATAAAATCAAGCTCCATCTCGACCTGGTCGAAGTGAAAGACAGGCAGGGGTTCTCCTGGTCTAATCTCCAGTCGGGGGACTCTTTGAGGAAAGCAAGGCTTGATAGATGCTACATCGATCAGAACACCATCCTTCAGTGGGGTTTTCCTTCGATTTCTCAACACATGGACCTCACTATCTCAGACCACTATCCGATTACTCTGTCCTTCAAACCGATTCCCATGCTCCAGAAAGCTCCTTGGTTTCATGCTTGTCAGACATCATTTTCCCTCCCCTCTGTCCACCAGGAAATTTCTGAGGTGTGGACGGAAGCCTTTGCTTACTGTAATGAACCGGCTAAGTGTTGGAGAAACGCAGTAGAAAGGACTCGTAAAATTCTAATCAGGACTCAAAAGGCTATAAGAGGAATTCGAAAAAAAAGAAGAGAAACGGTGTACCGGAGGCTCTCACGGCTTGAAGAAGAGGTGAACAAAGGTAAGTTACATTGCCAACAGGGTCTTTGGAAAATCAGGGGAAGGCTAAGATTAGAGGAGGAGGTCCAAAGGAAAAATCTTCAAATTTTCTTCAAAGATTGGTGGGCAGGGAAGGCCGACAAACCAACGAAAGAGATGTGTAACATCCTCAAAAGGAAACAAGCTAGGGAATCCATCCCCCTAATGGTTGATAACAATGGAACTGAATGTAGCACGGAAGTGGAGAATAGAACTATCATCGTCGAACATTTTACCAATCTTCTCGGGGTCTCGACTCCTCTTTCCCCCCACAGGCGCGACTCCATGGCTACCATCTCAAGGGTTGCGCAAACCAGAATCCCACAGAACTTGATTGCTCTACTGGATGCTAACATCTCCGAGAACGAAATTATCGAGGTTATTGATGCCCTTCCCAATGGGAAAAGTCCGGGTCCAGATGGCCTTACCAATGAGTTTTTCAAGTCCTTCAAACTTCAGGTGGCCACCCCACTGCGCCTCGTGTGGCAAGAGGCCCTCTCCTTCGGTGCCCTCCCTAAGTGCCTGAATAATGGCGTCATCAAGTTAATCCACAAACGGGGAGATAAGAACAAAATCAAAAACTGGCGTCCGATTACCATGCTCCAAACTGGATACAAGATAATTGCAAAAGTTATCGCCAACAGAATCTCCTATCATTTAAAGTCATGGCTGTGCGAGGACCAGAAAGGTTTTATCAAAGGTAGATCTATACTTGAAGCAATTATTGATATCTGGGAAGGCCTTGCTTTTGCTGAGGAGTCTGCTCAAGATCTAGTTTTCATTAAGATCGACTTCGACAAAGCGTATGACAGATTGGAATGGGACTTTATTCTTCAATCATTGAAAGACCTTGGATGCAGCCAAAAGTTCACGAAGATGGTTTCCACTCTTCTTGGAAATGCTTCAACTAGAATAAACATCAACGGTAAGCTCTCTGAGCCCATTCGTTTAAAAAGATCAATTAGGCAAGGCTGCCCTCTGGCTCCTTTACTATTTGCTATCGCCTCGAATGGACTCAGCTGCCTATTAAAGCATCACATGGACGCTGGCAATCTCAAGGGTCTTTCCTTACCTCTAAATCACGGCCAAATGGTTGTGAGACTTTTCGCTGATGACATGAATGCCTTTGTGCATAACGATATAAACAGCATTGAGGTGTTTTGGTGGTGCCTCCACACCTTTTGTGTGGCATCAGGCTCAAAAATAAACCATGCTAAAACTGCTTTTAGAGCAATCAGCGGGCCTACTCCCCAATTGTTGGTGGATCGGGGGTGTCAAGTTATCCCTAGCGGTCAAGTCTTCCGTCTCCTTGGCATTCCGATGGGTTTCGACATCTCAATGGACCAACGATGGAACTGGGTGCTATCCAAGCTGGATAGCAAGCTGAATCAGTGGAAAGGTATGCAAGTCAACCTGGCAGGACGTGCTATGGTTATTAACACTTTTATGTTGTCTACAATTATTTACTTTATCTCGTGTTGGAGACCTAAGGAGAAAGACTTGGCCAAAGTAGAAAGAATCTGCAGGAACTTCCTTTGGACTGGGGACCCCAACAGAAGGGGGGTTCCCAAAATCAAATGGGAAACTTGCATTAGCCCTAAAGACTCAGGGGGCTTGGGTATTTTGGATATTGCTGGGTTGGCTGACAAGCTGGCGGCTAAATGGCTTATCAAGGCCTGGAGCAATAGGGAGTCCTCTTGGGCTAAATTGATCTTCAGAAACACGGAAGACCTTACCTTTGCTGGCCTCCCTGGTTGGAAGGACATAGGGATTCTCACGCTTCTGTTCTCCCCCCACCCGGTCTGCCCTAAAGGCTCTAGCCTCGTGTGTTCCTTATGGAAGAATTGGAACAAGGCCAAACAGTTCATCAGAATCAGTAATGATTGGAAGTGGGCGGCTGGCATAAGACAAAATGACTCTATTTGGTTCCCGATCAGTGGCATTCGTGGAGTGGAGTCTTGGAACCTCCAAACTTCAACGCGGTTATGGAACAAGGGGTTCAAACAGTGGAAACAGCTCTGGAAACAAGAGACCAGCTAGTGGATTAGGTTCGAAGATTTGGATCCGAGACTTAGCGTTACCTTTGAGGAATGGACTCTTCTTCAAAGCAGGTGTTTAGCCTGGGACCGCTCAACTACCCGCCTTCTCTGCGGTCAGGATCTTCCTTGCTCAGAGGGCCTCAAATGGAGCAATGGTAAGAAGCTTTCCAGAATCTCGAACTTCAAAGGGGATTTGGATGTTCACCACACCCTTAACAAGAGATGGTGCCTTGCTTGGACCAAACTCCCGTGGGAGCTAAAATTCATGTCTCTTTGGCACCCCCTAATTGAGGTCAAAAAGTCCGTTCTCATGTGGCAGGTTTTGCATAAAGGAATCTGGACCAATGCAAGGGCTAACAAAATCTGTGGTGTGCCGCCATGGTGCAAGCGTTGCCATCGGTGCATCGAAGATTTAGCTCACCTGTTCTTTGACTGCCCCAAGTCCCGTGTTATCTGGCATCACGTGTCCCGAGTTTTGAGACTCTCGAGTCAAATCAACTGGCAACAAGTGATGTTGGGTGAGGCGATCGGATGCTCATCGAGGCTGTGGAATGCCATCAGAGGTGAGGCTCTCTGGAAGATTTGGAGAGAGCGTTGTACCGTCAATTTTGGCCAAACTCCTAAGGAATGGTCGATCGAGAAATCCTTGTTTCTCCTTGGTAAAAGAATCTCCCGAGTCAAGAGATCGCCACCGTTTAGACATCACTGTATTTATCTCCTCGAAAGCAACAAGTTGAAACCCAAATGGGTCCCACATGAGGGTGATGGTAATATTATCCGCCTCATTTGTAATGCCATGTAGCTTGCCATACTCCTCCCCTGCATTGTGGGATTTGGGGGGTCCCATGGGCACTAGTCCCATTCACTTGTAACTTTTTCTCTTTATTATAATTAAAGTCCGGGAGATTAGGCTAAGGCCGAACTTCCTTTATATAAAAAAAAAAAAAAAAAAACAGGCATAATACCCATGGGACCCCTCGAATACCACATAGTAGGGGTTGCTTAAGAAAAACTTACTAGAACTAGAGAACATGAAAAAAAAAATATTAATATCTCTTTTGTCTTCCTCATGGTGACCCACTTGAATTTAATATTGTTGCTCTCAAGGAAGAACACCCTATGTTGTCTTAATGGTGGAAATTTGTTACAATTGGAAATTATTTTCCCTAAAAGGAGTTGAGATTTTTCGATGAACCATTCTTTAGGAGGGTCGTCAAAGGTTGTAGCACACCTCTCTTTCCACATCTTTCAAAGGGTCTTGCCTCTCATAGAATTCCACAATGTTGCAGAACAACCAACTACTTCACCCAGTAACACTTGCTTCAAGTTGATATCTCCTTGCATCAACAAAATTCTCCCAAGGGTGCTCTAGAGCAAGATTGACTTGGGGAATGAAAAGGAGAGGCATACCAAGTCCTCATTTCCATGTAGGAAGTGTTGACACCAAGGAGGAGCACCACAAAATTTGTCTAATACCTACCACCCATTTCCAATCTTCATTGACTTTGACATTTTGTAGCCGTGTTGTGACCAATATGCTATAGAACTGAAAAGTTTTACGTTTTCATCATAACAGTGCCCATCAACTATAGTGGAAAACTATTAAGAGTAACAACAAGATGGAGGTGAGGAGCATAACTACAGAAGCATCTCTAGGGTAAGTGTAGATTGTGTTTGTAGCTACAGACACTCATGGTGAGGCTATCAAGGGTCCAAAAAGAAGCACCTCAGAGTAACCGTTGACATGGACTGCATTCGCATGTCCAAATACATTGATCTACAGAATTGAAAAGACCTTGCTGGTCAAGAATGTCTTAAATTGGGAAGAAAGATATGTGAGTGAGTGTAGCCTAACTCTAGACTATGTTGGTTTAGATACAACGAATTATAGCACTGAGAGATGGCCTGCCTCTCTCTCTCACACACACACACACATTCTATGTAGCCAATGACATGTAGTATTCATTATCCCAATGTACATAATCAATCAACATTTCAGTGTCTCTAAAGTTCAAGAGTACGTTAGTACTTAATATTCCATTAGTGACAAACATTCTACCCTTGCTTTGCTTTGTGGGATATAGGGGATCCCAAGGGCACAAAGCTCATTCATTGTATTATTATTGTTTTATTAATTCAAGCATGGGACTAAAAAAAAAAGTTTGCATTAATAGTCCATGCATGTTGAACTGTTTGCTTGGGCCTTTCGCCTTTTAAGGCAAGGGTGAGGGTTCAAACCCTCCTTACAACAAGGACGTTGTGGGATCTAGGATAATGTATTTTCCTCATACTTATTTAACCAATTGCCTTCAAGCACTACTTTCCAAGTGTCACCTTCAAGCAATCTAACCCTTGTTTTGTTGGATAGACTAGGTCCCATGGATATTGTACCCATTCACTTGTAGAGTTGTTCTTTCACTCAATTCAAACAAACAAGATTATGCTTCAGCCAAAGTTCCTCTTAAAACAAGAAAATGAATCCATCAAAAGTAACAATGGTTCATCTCAATTTCAAGCTTAAATGAGGATCCTCAAAATACATGCATTTTTTTAATCTCAATTTCAAACTTAACTGAAAGGCATAATTGTTCTTTCAATCAATTCAAGCAAAGGAGATTACGCAAAGACTGCAAGAGTGCGAATGGTTCATCTCCATTTCAAGCTTAAATGAAGATCTTTATGATACATGGAGTTTTTCATCTCAATTTCAAACTCAATAAAATAAAATTGTATCAATAGGTAAACAAAAGGCTTATGACTGCTTTGTATCTCCTATAATTGTCTTGTATCTTTCTTTGTTTAACATAATTTAAAGCTACATTTCTTTTATTTAACATAACGTAAAGCCATTTTGTGAGGTAAAAAAAAGATTTTGCCAATAGTGAAGGATCCATGGTGCATTGGTAAATACTTCGGATCCTAGACGAGGTCTAAAGTCCATAAACAGGTGTGTGATCTGATGTGCGTATGTCCAATGTTAAGTCCTGAAATATGACATAAGAAACATCACTACAGTACGTGAATTCTTAATTTCAAATTCAAGGTTGAATGAAAATATAGGTAACAACCAAACTCGACCAAAAACAAAACTCTCGCACTCGGTGTACAAATTACAGAAGCCTATATGTAAGAGTCTCCTCAGCTCTTTCTGTAAAAAGGTCTTTTGAACACTACTTCTTATTTGTTTCTTATAAAAGGAAAGAAATTGAAATATTGATACAGGTGTGATACATAAAGCGCAAAGGGCAGGCCCCCAGCCGGGAGCCACTAGTGAAGGGAATACAACGTTTCAAATCTCGAAGGGAGTACAAAGACATCATGCTTTGCAATGTCTCAAATCATTTGTAAAAATTATTGTAAAAATTAAGCAATGAGACGTTTTCTGAAGAGTTGACGTTAGACTAACCTTTTCATCATTATTTCAGCTTAAAGACTTTCAAAACACATTGATACACGATTTTTTTATCATCAACTAGGAAGATCCAACAAGATTCAAATCATTATCACCGGCAACGATGCCAAAAATGTTTTTTATACTTTCGAGTTGTCCTCTCCAATAATCATAATATAAAATATCAAGATTTGAAGTCCCCCTATGGATTTTTCCAATACTTAGATAGTTCATGAGCTATGACAATGAAAAGTTGAGTTCCATCTACACTCCAATAAGGAAAAACTTCAATTTTATCCTCCAATCTCTTAATAATCCGTAGACAAATAAACAAATTTGGCAAGTCCAATGATGATTATTAGATGTTTTATCACTTTGGCAAGGTTCGAATGATGATTCATTGAAATGACTTCCATTTCATTGTTGGGTAGATTTATCTTAATTTCAAATGAAATCAAAGAAGCATGAGAACTTTGTAATGGTATCCATTCACCAAGTTTACACATCCAACCATCCTAATAGAATCTAATATACAATGACATATGGTGTTTAAGATATAGAAATTCTATTCCTATTACACCAATTTTACAAAGGTATCCATCCCCTTGGTGCATCCTTCTACAAGTCCCCAATTTTCACCAAATTAACCCTCCACTTGCTCATATGTGATATCTATAGAATGTCTGAAATAGATGTACAAAACAATGAAGAGGAACACACCAATGTTATCCTACACATCTAGAAACTCATGTGAATTTCAAAGAGTTATGTATATCCATCATACTCTTATGCTTCAAAAATGTTATGGACCATATAAAAGGTTGTGGCCACTAGAGCTTGAAAAGTTAGTCTACCTTAATCAAGCCAAAATCATTTGATGAAGAGGACACAAGATATGTATGCATGTAAAAGAAAACTCTCTCATGTAAGAGCTAAGTAGGATGGACTTGTGGAAAGACTAGTGACCCAACATCTACATGCAAAGCTTGGAAAGTACTCATAAGACTATGAAATGGTTGCTCCTCCACCAAGGTAGAAGGAAATATGTTTGCAACAAAACAAACACATCTACATAGGGTAAATAAAGAAATAAGAACCAGAATCAATTAGTACTAAAGAGTAATACTCACAATTGATATGATATTTGATTTTGTTTGAGTTCTCCAATTTCATGCTTGACATTGTAAAAACATGTTGTACAATGGAAACAATCCCACTTCTTTTGAGATTTTTGAAGCCCAATAACTTTCCGTTCCAATGCAGATCCAAGTTTCTACGATCCCTAACATGATGAGAGTCAACATTAGAGGGTTGCGTGTACACCCATGCACCTTTGCATAACTCATGTCCTAACCAAATTCCTTCTATAAACTTGATACTGTGACATTTTCACACAATAACCATATCATTTGGAGCTCTACAAACTTTATCTCCCTCCATTGGAGTTCAAGTTATGGAAGTGACATTAGGAATTCAAAGCAAAAGATGCAAAAAGAAAGAAATACGGGCATAGGAGCTTCAATGGTGTGCTAAGGAGAGAAACTAGTGGAAAGAGATGAGTTTTTGAGACTTGTGTATCAAAATATGAGGTTTAGGAGGGAAAAATCTGTATTTTGAGTTATTTTTGAAAAATGCACCTTTTTCTAGTGAGCTCGTGCATGGATTTTGGATTAAGAATTCAAAATAGCACTTTTGATCGGAAAAAAAACTTTTTGAAAATTTTTCAGTTTTGGGCTCAACATGGTTATGAGATTTCTTTATCTCTCTTTATGGAGAACTTGAGCATAGGGGGTTGCTCTAAAAAAGTTGAAATTATGCACTTAATATGCAGAATAAGCTTTTGAAAAGGTCCCACTAGTTAAGCTCCAATCTTGAGATATGCAAGTGCAAAGATGGTAGGTAAAACATTGGTAGATTTTTGAAAATGGAAAGCATGCTAACTTTTGAAGGTTGTATCTCCAGCTATGTGTGTCATCTCAAAATGGTTTCTTCTAGAAAATTTTCTCTCATATCATGAAGAATCTCCATCTAAAATAATTTAACCAAATTCCCAAAGATGAGAGAGTTATGCCTATTTAAACACGGGCTTGTGAACACTTGTACAGAAAAAGACATATGAGGTTGGAGCTGAGAGACATTCCTTGTGAAAAGCTCATTTCATGGAGTTGTGGAGTGCATCCTAGGGATTGAAGTGGAGTATTAGCTTCAATCTTTTCAAGAAGCTTCAGCTTGAGTTAGCTTCTAGTGCTGATCTTTGTAATCTTTGTTAATTAAGGATTCCTCGCTTATTTTGTCTCTCATATCTCTTCTCGATTATTCTTCGAGAGTGTGTTTAAGCTCAGTTCCTCATTTTCCTCATTTTCAATGTAGCCTAACTCGGAACCACACTAGTTCAAATACAAGGAAATTCAGGAGTGAGAGATGGTCTCTCTCTCTCTGCGTGCCCACCAACATGGAGTATTTGTTATCTCAACATATAAAGATGTAGAAAAAGATCTATGGGTCCAATGCATGAATCTTATTTACATTGGACAAAGCTGAAGACATAATCAATCAATGTATCACTTTACCTGAAGTGTACCTGAAGTTCAAGACTGCATCAATAGTGTCAATGATTCAACTCAATTTCAAGCTTAAATTTGAGCCGCTCTACTACAATAAGTATACTTTACCTTTGATTCATAGTTCTATATTGAAAAATCTATCAACCTAAAATCTGACGAAATATTTGAACATAGAATTCAAAGCATAAAATCAATATGTAAAATTTAGGGAACCTAATATTGCGTATAAAGCATCTACAAGGACTCCAGATTTTTCAAATTGAGCATGAATGTGAGCCATTCTACTTGACTAGGAAGAATATGCATTCTACTATAGCAAGTGTAAGCCGCCCACGGTTTGTAGTTCTGTATTCGAAATTTATCATTCCATCAGTTGATTTTCGCCACGCATCAAAACTACTATGGTTCATAACTAGAGTAGAATATTCATTATGCCTAACTTTAGGCCCAAGATTAAGTTGATGCACATAAAATTGAAATGTTCATCGACAAATGTTTACCCTTAACAACACTCGTGTATTTTCTGTAGTCCGTTGTCCTTATGTGATGACTAGCAGTACCATGTTTCTGCTTCATATAAAGATTCTTGTGTTCCTAGTTTGTCTTATCCGAGCTCTAAGGGCTTGAGCTGGTTGCATACCATGACAGAGATTAATAACAATGTTTTCCTCTAATTTTCACACAGTATTTATGAAATCAGTTTCTCTCTATTACCAGTGTGCCGTCTGATTTCCCCTCAACATTATATTTATTTTCCACTTTGCTTCCGCTTTTTTCTGGGCACAAGTTGGTTACGAGATTCCTTTTTCTCTCTAGATGTAAAACCTAAACATAGGGGGCTGTTTTAAAAAGTTAAAATTGTGTAATAAATATGGAGAATAATCTCACCAAAAAGATCCTGATAGTTCATTCCAACCGTCTGCAAAAAACAGCTTAGTTGGAAACAAGTCCTTTTGGGAGAAGCGATCGGCTGCTCTGCGACGCTCTGGAACGCCATCAGAGGGGAAGTCATGTGGAAAATATGGCGGGAGAGGTGTGCTCTCAACTTCGGCGATCCCCCCAGGGAGTGGTCGATTGAGAAATCACTATTCCTCCTTGGCAAAAGGATTGTTAACAGTAAGAAATCCCCCCCCTTCAGGCACCATCAAGTCCTCCTTTTGATCAACAACAAGCTCAAACCCAAGTGGGCCCCGCATGAGGGCGATGAGAGGGTGATTAACCTTCTCTGTAATGCAACCTAGGATTCAATCAAGCTTCCCCTGCTTTGTGGGATTTGGGGGGTCCCGTGGGCACTAGTCCCCTTCTATTGTACCTTTGTTTCTTAATTCAATTCAAGTCCGGGAGAGTAGGCTATTGCCGAACTTCCTTTATATTAAAAAAAAAAAGATCCTGATAGTTCAACTCCAATCTTGAGATATGGAAGTGAAAATATGGTAAGTAAAACATTGGAAGATTTCTTAAACTGGCAAGCATGCCAAATTTTGAAGGTTGTATCTCGAGCTATGTGCATCACCTCAAAATGGTTTCTTCACCAAAGTTTTTGGTGATATCATGCAGAATCTCAATTTAAAAGAATTTTAACAAATTCCCACATATGCGATGGTTATGCCTATCTAAATAGAGGCTTGTGAACACTTTTATAGGTAGACACATAGAGGGCTTGAGATGAGAGATATTCCTTGTGAAAGGCTTATTTTGTGGAGTTGTGGAGTGCATCCTTGTGAGTGAAGTGGAGTGGTTTATTCCACACACTCTTTCCCATTATACAATAGATTCATTTGTATTTTTGAGCTCATTTGATAGATTATTAACTTCAATTTTCAAGTAGCTTGAGCTTGAGTTAGCTTCTACTCTTGAACTTTGTAATCTTGCTTATGTAAGGATCGCTCACTTATTCTGTCTCTCAAATCTCTTCTCAATTATTCTTTGAGAGTGTGTTTAAGCTCAGTTCCTCATTTTTTTCATTGTCAATGTAGCTTAACTCGAAACCGTGTTGGTCCAAATACAACGAACTGCAGGAGTGGGAGATGGTCTGAGTCTCTCTCTCTCTCTCTCTCTCTCTCTCTCTCTCTCTCTCTCTCTCTCTCTCTCTCTCTCTGTGCGCACCTAGCAACATGCAGTATTTGTTATCTCGACGTTTAAAGATGCAGAAAAAGATAGTTGGATCTAATGCACAAATCTTATTTACATTGGAAAAAACTAAAGACATAATCAGTCAATATATCACTCTACCTAAAGTTCAAGACTGCATCAATAGTGTCAATGATTCATCACAATTTCAAGCTTAAATTTGAGCCATTCTACTACAATAAGTGTACTATGCCTTTGATTCATAGTTCTATATTAAAAAATCTATGAACCTAAAATCTGATCGAAATATTTGAACATAGAATTCAAACCATAAACTCAATAGGTGACTTTTAGGGCACCTAATATTGCGTTTAAAGTACGTATAACAAGGACTCTTGGTCTTTCAAATTTAGCATGAATGTGAGCCATTCCACTATACTAAGAAGAATATGCATTCTACTATAGCAAGTGTACGCTCCCCACGGTTTGTAGTTCTATATTCGAAATGTAAAAAAATGATCAAAATATCTGAGCGTAGACTTCATAGTTACATACTTATTTGTCATTTTCTATGGGATCCTAGAGGTTTTAATCTTGAGCCCTTTCTCTTTATGTTCATTGAGTTGTGAGACCGTGAACCTTTTGTACCTAATTGTAAGCAGCTAAACAAAGCGGTCAAGGTCAACATAAGCGATTTTTTTTTTTCTTGAAAGCAACAAAGTCTGAATTATTTAAGATGGCGCTATTTTCAGATTACTATGGGCTTTCAGGTATCGTTTTCTCAAAGAGGGGACTGGGTGGTGAGTATGTTTAGGTCTAAAATTTTCAAATGGATATCTATGCAACTAAGTTTATCTCACAGAGCTTTCTTTTTGAATCATTAAATCATGCCCACTACTATTTACTTTCTGTCTTGCAGGATGCCCTCTAAAAAAGAACTTCAACAAGTGATTGCTTTATCTAAGAGTTTTTTTATGGAGTTATGACTGTCAAGGTACTAACATCCCTAAGGTTTCCTGGAATGTTTGCTATATTAAGAAAGAGGAGGGGGGTTTAGGTCTACTATGCCCCTCCAAACTTGCTAAACAATTTTCTGCTAAGTGGATCCTTACATCTCTCAACTCTGATGGTTTTTGGGCCTGCTTGATTAAAAGAAAACATTTTTAAGTTCTATGTGGAAGGTTATAAATCTTGGACTAATAATGATTTTGGGGATCTGATATGTTCTCATCAGGTTTATGTGCATACAAGTAGTAGACTTACTTGTAACATGTGGAACGCCTAGATTGGAATGAAAAAAGGGTACTCGTTAAACCCTTTATTTGCCTCTAACAAGTTCTTTTTTTTTTTGTAGGAAGCGATTTGGATTGGTTAGGTAGCTCATGAAAATCCCGATTCTTTAAACATAGTTGAAAATAAATGCAGGAAAATGGGATTTACTAATTGGTCTAGTATGATGCATAATGATGTTATTGTTGATAACGACTCGATCTCTAATTTAAACTTTTTTCGGTCCCCTATAAACAGAGCGTGCTAAGTTCAAGAGACTGTTAGCTATCAGGTTCGGCGAATGTAACAGTTTCAAAAAGTTTATGTATCTCTAAAGTTGCCTCTCACATTTATAAGAATTTCGAGTAGCAAGGGGTTGATATTTCTACTCCTGTTAGAAAACTCAATCATAGATGGATGTTAAGCTCGACTGCTAAGCAATGGAGATACAGATTTCAAGCTATCAAGGCTTTTCCTATTTCTCTAAAGCATTGCACCCTACAGTGGTTGATCCTTCACAATGGGTTGTGGACTAGTAAGAAGGCCAAGTTATGCAATAAAATTAATGGAGAATGTTCCTTCTGTGGCAAGGAGGATGACCTTGCCCACCTCTTCATCAAGTACACCCATGCTCAAAGATATTGGGATTTTCTTAACAACTACTGTAATTCGGCTAACATTTCGAGGTTTGGTGTCAAGAAAATCTTGTTGGGGAACTGTAGAAGAATGGATTTAGTCCTGTGGAACCTTTGGAGAGCTGAGATTCTATGGCACATCTAGCTCAGCAAAAGTGGCAAAAGGCAATATCTTCCCTCTTGCGAGAGGGAACTCAAGAGAGCTTCTGATTTTTGTACTAACTCTATCAGTAACCCTATTGATAGAGATACCAAAACACGTGATCCGTTGTATAGGATCAATAATAACAAATGGAGAGATACTCTCCTTCCTCTATATTCTGATCTAAAATTCCTCATGGCTCTGGCCATATGAGCTGTGGCATTTGTTTTTTGTTAATGCTCTCCATGAGTTTGTTGATGGATTGAGGTGGGGGCTTGCCCCTTGCACAATTGTATCATTGTTCCATTAATTCATTTTTATCTTGATCTTTTCAAACAAAGTCTAAATTGAATATAAGAGAGGATTTACAACTGTGAATACCAAGGTATATGAAGGACCGCAACCCTCTGAATATGAAGTGATAAGAAGAAGCGGCTATTTTAAGCAAAATATAGGTGCCCATCACGTTTGCAGGCGTGTTGTGACCAACATGCTATAGAACTGAAAGGCATGGACCGCATTATCATGTGCAAATACAATGATCTCCACAATTGGAAACACCCCGTTGGTTTACGTGTTGGTATCACCTAACTGTAGGAGCGAGAGATGGCCTCTCTCTCTGCACCTGGCAACATGCCATATCCGTTATCTCAACATATAAAGATGCACAAGAAGTTTGCTAGATCCGATGCACGAGTCCTATTTACATCGAGGAAAGCTGAAGGAAATCAATCAATGCATCCGTGTCCCTAAAGTTCAAGATTGTATCAAGGCCAGCCAGAGGTCGTGGGGCCGGCGATACCTCGGTGGCCCCACGATCTCATGCTGGCCGGCGATACCTCGGTGGCCCCACGACCTCTGGCGTTTCCTCCCCGGCGATACCTGGCTGGTCGGCGATACCTCGGCGGCCCCGCGACCTCTGGCTAGCCGGCAATACCTCGGTGGCCCCACGACCTCCGGCGTTTCCTCCCCAGCGACCTGCGAGACCTGCGATACCTGGCTGGTCGGTGGCCCCACGACCTCTGGGCCGTCAGCGATACATCCACGGCGGCCCCACGCTTTCAGATTCCTCCCCGCGGCGATACTTGGCGCGATACCTGATTGATACCTGATTGGCCCCTCGGTTTGCGCGCGTCTGTCGGCCACGTGGCTCCTTCCTTTACGGGGGGGCGTCATTCACTGCAGACCGCGTTCTGGCCCCGCCGAAATCTGCCACTCGCAGCTCTGATCTCTTAAGGGAGCCTTCTTTCTCCTTTTAGTTCAAAAAAGAAAAAGAAAAAAAAAGAAAAGAAAAGAAGAAAAAAGAAAGAAAAAAAAAAAGAAGAGAAAAAAAAAAAAGAAAAAAAAAGAAGAAAAGAAGAAAAAAAAAGAGAAGAAGTATAAAATTAAAAAAAAAAAAAAAAGAAAAAAGAAAAAAGAGCGAAAAAAGCGGGGGTCGTAAAGGGGAATTGGGCTTCCCCTCCTTGTGGGCTTCTTGTTTTTGGGGTGGTTGGCTTCGATTTCTTCCTGGGCTGCGGGCAGTTTCTCCTCCTGTTGGAGGGGCCTGCCTTGGAGTTTGAAAAGTAAAAGTGGTGCATGCTACTTTTGGCCATGGAGGTGGCTTCTTCCTCTCTCGTGAAAAGTAATCGGGCCCCTCCCCCTGGGGAGACCGATTTCCTGGCTGCCCTGCTGGAAGGGGGGTCGTGTGCCGCCCCTGGGGCATCCGAAAGTGCTGAATCTCCCGTAGTGTCCCTCAGTAGACCCGCAGTTCTGTCTGCTCAGGAGGAGCTCAAGAAAGTTTGCCTCGTCGGCCAAGTGTTTGGCCCTAGGCCCCCGCTCGAAATCGTGCGACAATGGCTTCGAAAAGAGTGGTTCCCTCGAGGACTAATTGTCAGCAAATGTCAGTTCTTACCAGCAAACCACATGCTGCTAGTCTTTGAAAATGAAGAGATGGCGTTCCAAGCCCTAAGCGTTGGCACCTGGCAACTCGGTCGGACGACCCTGTGCTTATTCAGATGGTCCCCGGACTTTACCCCCGACAAATCGAAGTCACTTCGGTACCCTCTTTGGGTTGAGCTCCCTAACCTCCCATACTTCCTGTACAACTTCGTGTGGGACATTGTCTCCCCTATCGGCAAGCGGTTGGCTTCACGAGAAGACATTGGTGGTCTCATCTATGAGGGTGCAAGACACTCGTTCAATGCTAGATGGCACCCACAAATCTGCGTCGAGGCCGACCTCAGCTCGCCGCTTCCATCAACGATCAAAGTGGACATGGGCGAAGGAGATATTTGGGAGCAGGATATCACCTACAAAAACCTCCCCAACGCGTGCTTTCGTTGTGGCCAGCAAGGTCACAGGATTAAAGACTGCCCTCTCAGGCAAAAAAACAAGCGATCTCAAGAAGCCTCCAAAACTGCTCAAGACAACTCTGACGATGTGACCCACTTGACCAAGGAAGGGAAAGGCAAGGGCCTACTCAATCCACAAGCTGATGCCGACGGCTTTACTGAAGTTAGAAGAAGAAGGAAAAGAAGTCCGAGGGCCAACGGTGAGAGGAACAACCTGCCAATTACCCCACACAGCAATTTGTATTGCAATCTTGAAAAGGAGATCAACGAGCTCGACTACCCAGGTGGGAAGCCACCTGAGGTAGACAACTACGACGAAGCCCTAGAGATCCCTGACAACAAAGAAACCCCCCAGGAGGGCTACACTACAAGCAAAGAAGATGGTTTCACTACTAATAATGAAGACAACATGGATAGTGAAAATTCCATCATTGGATCGACGATCCCGGAAACGATGCCGAGCACGGGGCCCAATTCTCCCCAGCGGGGGGCATCCCGCAAAGGGAAACAGCCTTTGGAGTTACCCTGGAAAAGCCCCCATAAGAACCGATTTCTAAGTCGGGATCAGATCCCAGCGAAAAAGAAAGATGAAGCCAAGAGAAGAAAGGACAAGGCTCCCTCCCGCAAAGAGGGATCAATACAAAAATGATTGTCATCTCGCTAAATGCTAGGGGGCTAACCGACCCCTCAAGAGCGGCCATCATTGGTCAATGGCTCCGCGACATTAGCTTAAAACCAGACATTATATGCATTCAAGAGATTAAAATTGACGGAGATGACCTTCTGAAACGGCTCAGACAGGTTTCCTCGGCCCATGTGTGGATCCCAACAAAGCACCAGCGGGGGACCGGTGGAACGGCTATCGGTGTTAAACTACCCTGGCTTGAAAAGCTTGAGAACTCCATTGAAGATGTAAATCACCGCTGGATTGCGGTTTCTTTTGGTGCTCCCCTCTGTGTTACTATGGTTTCTTTGTACGCCCCTAACGGGGATTTGGAGAGACTGAACACTTGGACTTCTCTTGACTCGCTTCCCCACAACGTGCTTATATGTGGAGACTTCAACATGGTGGAGGACCCTTTGGACAGATGGATGGGCAAGGGCAGGGTCATCGATAGTCGGGAGAAAGAAACGTGGGACATGACCAAACTCCACTTGGATCTGGTCGAATTCAAAGACTCGAATGGCTTTTCCTGGTCGAATCTCCAAGCGGGCGACGATCTGAGGAAAGCTAGACTTGATAGATGCTACATCTCTCAGAGCTTTACTCATCGGTGGGGCCACCCTTCCATCACGCAACGCACCGACCTCACCATCTCTGATCACTACCCGATCGTTATCACTTTTCAACCTTCCAACAGGACCCACAAGGCTCCGTGGTTCCATGCCAACGCTTCCACCTTCTCTCTCCCCTCTGTCCATCAAGAGATTGCCGATGTGTGGAAGGTGGCGTTCGCCTCTGGCTTGGCCCCAGCCAAGTGCTGGAGAAGTGCGGTCGACAAGTCTCGCAAGATCATGATCAGAACCAAGAAGATGCTCGAGACAGTGCGGCGGGCTCGTAGGGAAGCGCTTTACCACAGACTCTGGCGACTCGAGGAGGAAGTGAACAAAGGAAAACACCAAGCCCAGAAAGGTCTCCGAAAAATCAGAGCAGCGTTGAGATACGAGGAAGAAATACAAAGGAAAAACTTGCAAATCTTCTTCAAGGAGTGGTGGGCTGGAAAAGCCGACAAACCCACCAAAGAGATGTGCAGTATCCTTAAAAGGAAACACAACAGAGAGACAATTCCCCTACTGCTAGACCCACATGGCAATGTATGCAACTCGGAAGAAGATAATTTGGGCATCATCGAAGGGCACTTCACGAGACTCCTGGGAACCTCGAACCCCCTCTCCCACCATAGAAGGGACTGCATGGCTGCCATTTCTAGGGTTTCCCCCCGGAGAATTCCACCCAACCTCCACTCCCTCCTTCATGCCCCGATCCAAGACCTCGGATGTAGTCAGAAATTCACCAAGATGATCGCGACCCTTCTCGGCAACACAACGACCCAAATTAACGTTAACGGCAAACTTTCGAAGGCGATCCATCTTAAAAGATCTATTAGACAAGGGTGCCCTCTTGCCCCCCTTCTCTTTGCCATTGCCACTGAGGGGCTGAGTAGACTTGTGGCTCATCATGTGGAGGCTGGCAATATCAAAGGCCTCCAGCTACCTCACGACCACAGTCAAATCATCATGAGACTTTTTGCCGACGATATGAACGCGTTCGTTCACAATGATAATACCAGCCTGGAGACTTTCTGGAGGTGTCTTGATACCTTTTGTGAGGCCTCTGGATCCAAAATCAACCACAATAAGACCGCCTTTAGGGCCATTGTAGGACATCAACCTGGCCTTCTCATTGATCATGGCTGTCAAATCATTCCGCAGGGCCAAGTCTTTCGGCTGCTTGGAATCCCCTTGGGGTTTGGCGTCTCTATGGAGCAGCGATGGAACTGGGTGCTGGCCAAACTTGAAAACAAGCTCAATTACTGGAGAGGCATGCAAATCAATCTCGCTGGACGGGCGATGGTTATCAACACTTTCCTCCTCTCGTCTACCATCTATTTCCTTTCTTGCTGGAGACCGAATGAGCAAGGCCTGTCCAAACTGAATAGCATCTGCAGAAACTTTCTTTGGACGGGTGATCACAACAGAAGGGGGGTGCCCAAAATCAAATGGGCCATCTGCACCAGCCCTAGAGAGAGCGGGGGGCTTGGCATCCTGGACATTGGGTGTATGGCTAACAAACTGGCAGCCAAATGGATGATTAAAGCTTGGTGCAATAGGGAGGCCTCGTGGGCCAAGCTGATCTTCAGAAACAAAAATGAGTTGGCCCTCACGGGGTCCCCGAACTGGAAGAACCTTGACATCATGACCCTGCTATTCTCCCCGATTCCTGTCTTCCCGAAAGGCTCCAATCTCGTATGCTCTCTTTGGAAGGGCTGGAATAAAGTCAAAAGCTTCACAAGAATTAGTGAGGACTGGAAGTGGGCGGCCGGAATCAGACAAAACGACTCTATCTGGTTTCCGATACATGGCATCCGGAGTGTGGAGTCGTGGAACATTCAAAATGCCAAGAAGTTATGGAACAAAGGATTCAAAAAATGGAAACACCTCTGGAAACATGACACCAACAGTTGGATCAACTACGAGGATATCGACCCTCGCATAAACATCTCCTACGAAGAATGGAACACCTTGCAAAGCAGATGCCTCGCTTGGGATCGTCACAAAACTCGCCTTCTCATGGGACATGATGCTCCGAACGCGCGTGGTCTCAAATGGCACAATGGAAATAGCCTACTCAAAATCCCGAACATCAAAGAAACGACTGACCTCCAGATCAGCCTCAACAAGAAGTGGTGCCTGTCTTGGACGCGGCTTCGGTGGGACATGAAATTCATGGGTTTCTGGCACCCACTTATAGAGATTAAGAAGTCTGTCCTCTTATGGCAAATTCTTCATCGAGGAATTTGGACTAACCATAAGGCAAGCAAAATTTGTGGGATCCCTCCGTGGTGCAAACGCTGCCACCGTGCAATCGAAGATGTCCCACACATCTTCCTTACTTGCCCCAACTCCTACAGAATCTGGCAGACGGTTGGACTGAAAATCAGAGTTCAGAAACAGCTTAGTTGGAAACAAGTCCTTTTGGGAGAAGCGATTGGATGCTCTGCGGCTCTCTGGAACGCGATCAGAGGGGAAGTCCTGTGGAAAATCTGGCGGGAGCGGTGTGCTCTCAACTTCAGCGACCCCCCCAGGGAGTGGTCGATTGAAAAATCTCTTTTCCTCCTTGGCAAAAGGATTGTCAACAGTAAGAAATCCCCCCCTTCAGGCACCATCAAGTCCTCCTTTTGATCAACAACAAGCTCAAACCCAAGTGGGTCCCGCATGAGGGCGACGAGAGGGTGATCAACCTTCTTTGTAATGCAACTTAGGAATCAACCAAGCTTCCCCTGCTTTGTGGGATTTGGGGGGTCCCGTGGGCACTAGTCCCCTTCTATTGTACCTTTGTTTCTTAATTTAATTCAAGTCCGGGAGAGTAGGCTATTGCCGAACTTCCTTTATATTAAAAAAAAAAAAGATTGTATCAAGGCATCTCGGTTACATCTTCTCTAACTCTTGCTTTGTGGGATATTGGGGTCCCATAGGTACTATGCCCATTCACTTGTACAGTTGCACTTTCAAATTTAAAGCTGGGAGAGTAGGCACCTGCCAAACCTCTATTAAAAAGAAAGAGAGAAATACTGCATCAAGACAATCAGTCAATGCATCACTATCCCTAAAGTTCAACTTCATCATTTTCTACGCACACTAGTGTGGGTGCTTGGGCAATCCACCTCTTGAGGCAGGGGTGAGGGTTCAACCTCCATCAATGGGAGGACATATGTGGGCCTAATGCTAGTGTAACATCCTCATATAGTATTAAACTAGATGCCTCCAGGCACTCTTTTCTAGTGTTGCCTTGCAACATTCTAAACTCTCCTTTGTGGGATAGGAGGGGTCCCATGGGTACTATGCCCGTTCACTTGTACAATTTTTCTTTCAATCAATTCAAGCAATTTTTCTTTCAATCAATTCAAGCAAAGGAAGATTAGGCCTTGGCTGAACCTCCTCTTAAAAAAAGGGTTTGCATCAATATGTCAATGGTTCATCTCAATTTCAAGATTAAATGAGGATCTCCAACATACATACATGCATTGTTCATCTCGATTTCAAAGTTAAATGAAAGAGAAAGTCCACAACTAAATTTCATTACAATAATAATAATAAAAAGAATAAATTTGTATTAACAATAGACAGAAGGCTCATAAGCAAAAGGCTCGTGGGCTTTCTGGGGTGGAAGGGAATTTATGTTATCACTCTTTTGTTCCACCCCTATTTGGTGATTCCCAAAGGTTCGAGCTTAGTTTGCTCTCTATGGAAGAGTTGAAAGAAGATGAAATAATATGTGAAGGTCAATGAAGATTGGAAATGGCCAACATGTATTAGAAAAAATGATTTGATTTGACTCCCCATCAAAGGAATTAGAGGGACTAATGCTTGGAATCTCTAAAAAGCTAGGAAGCTTTGGAACAAAGGGTTAAATTCTTGGAAGCACCTTTGGAATGAGGATGCGAACAAATGGATTATGTCTGATGACATTGACTTGGCTAGGAGAGAGTAGATTATGAAGATTGGTGTCTGTTGTAGAGCACATTCAATGCTTGAGATTGCTCCAAGACTCACATCCTTATTGGGGATGACCCCCTTTGTTTGGAGGGACTAAGATGGCACAACAAAAATAGACCTAATAATATTTCTAGATTCAAGGAGAATGTGGAATTTCATATCATGCTCAATAGGAGTTGGTCTCTATATCGGTCGAGTTTAAGGTGGGATTTTAAGTTCCAATCCCTTTGGCATCCCCTCATCAAGACAGAAAAAAAAGTGGTTCTTATGTGGGGAATCCTCCACCAGAGAATTTTGGACCAATGTAAAGGCTTAGAAAACTTGTGGTGCTCCTCCCTCGTGTAAATGTCATCTACATGGCAATGAAGACTTGGGACACCTCTTCTTTTCTTGCCCCAAGTCAGTCTTTGTCTAGAGAGCCCATAGGAGAATTCTATTGCTGCAAGGACAAATCAACTCAAAGGAATCATTACTGGGTGAAGTGATCGGTTGCTCTTTAGCATTGTGGAATGCTATGAGAGGCGAAGTCCTCTGAAAGATCTAGAAAGAAAGGTGTGCTATAAACTTTGTTAACCCTCCTAAAGAATGGTTGATTGAAAAATCTCTTTTTCTTTTAGACATAAAAAATCCCAATTGTAAGAAATGCCTGCCATCTAGACATGTTAGATTGTTCTTCCTAGAGAGCACCAAGATTAAATTCAAGTGGGCCCCCGTGAGGAGGAGGAAAATGTTATGAAGCTTTTTTGTAATGTTCTCTAATTCTAGCAAGTTTTTCTTAAGCTACCCCTACTTGGTGGGATTTGAGGGGTCCCATGGGTATTACTCCCGTTCATTTATATAGTTGTTCTTTTTATACATTAAATGAGAATGTAGGTCGACAACCAGACTCAACGAAAAAAAAAACAAACTCTGAAAATCGATGCAAGAGCCTCCTCAGCTCTCTCTGTAAGAGTCTTTTGTACACTACATCTTTTTTTTTAATAAAAGGAAGTTCGGCCTTAGCTTGTACACTACATCTTCTTTTGTACAGCCAACGAAAATTTACGAAGCACAGCACAGAGAGTTTTTTTTTTTTTTAATATAAAGGAAGTTCGGCAATAGCCTACTCTCCCGGACTTGAATTAAATTAAGAAACAAAGGTACAATAGAAGGGGACTAGTGCCCACGGGACCCCCCAAATCCCACAAAGCAGGGGAAGCTTGGCTGATTCCTAGGTTGCATTACAAAGAAGGTTGATCACCCTCTCGTCGCCCTCATGCGGGACCCACTTGGGTTTGAGCTTGTTGTTGCTCAAAAGGAGGACTTGATGGTGCCTGAAGGGGGGGGATTTCTTACTGTTGACAATCCTTTTGCCAAGGAGGAGTAGAGATTTAAAAAAATGTACAAACATTCTTAATTTCTCACCGTTCCCAAATACATGATGTACATAAAGGTCTCCGAATAAAGAGTATCCCATTTGGAGACAAGACTGCGGAAAAAGCTGGAATTCTGTACTTGTGAGTTTTTTTCCGGAAAATACTGCGGCAAAATGGTTTTTTTTTTTTTACTGCGGAAAAAGTTGAAACATTTGTACTTGTAATTGACAATGTACTGATCCGGAAAGCTTGAATTGATGAAAAGTACAACAATGAACCTGAACTTGAATTAATGGAAAATACAACAATGAAAGCATACAGCTTTCATAGTACCTCCCAATTATTTGTTTTTAATAATAAAAAGTTACCTCATCGAGATCATATAATATAAAGAATAGTAATTGATCGGGTGTAATTAATGGAGAAGATATGATGTTTTTGGCTCAGCTGTAAGCTTTGGATAATCAAGTTACAGATTCTCTTTCTCAAGACTTAGGGGGACTTAAAGATCTGCTTATGACCCTTTTAGATGATGAAATGTGTCACTCTTTTCTTCATCAAAAATCTTAAACATGAGGTTGATTCAGCGACAAAAGTTTATAAAATCTATTTTTCCTTAGTTACACCCACCGAAAATGAGCATTGCTATGGTCAAAGGTTTTACCCTTAATTGTAAGAGGAAATAAAGGTTTTACACATTGTTAAGTACTCGCTAGTGGATGTCTCCTCTATCCCCTATTTCATTTGTGTTCAAGAGCTTAACGTTGCAAATTTTCTGCTATGATGCACTTGAAGAGGACATTGCAAAATAATAATTGGTTTATTACTAAACATTATTTAGGTAAAGGATACGCAACCATTATGATTGTTACTAAGATAGTTCACCTCATCTCAAATATTATGTCCAGTCCTCACATCAATGGGCCCTTGTGCCTTTCAACAAGCCTTTAAATTATAAAACTGTTATTCTTTATGCTTCGAATCCTTATTGTGAAAGGTCAACTTATTGAAAGGAACTGGCTTTGCAAGGGTTCTATCCTTCTTGCATGTGATTTTAGTATGGTTGCCAGTTTCACTAAAGGGCTTGATTAAAAGGCTCCATTATCCTTATTGCATTTTCTTTACTTTTGATTTTATTTGGACTACGAAGCAAGAAGGATGTATTTAGCAAGCTTCAAGTCTTGATAGGTATCCATTTTTGGTTGCTCCCATTCAATAACATTGGCATGCACATTGTGAGACCTATATATTTGCTAGTTGGATCAAGCCCTATTCATATTGACCCTTGTGGAGAGTTTGAATCCCTAAAGTGAAGCAAAATACATAGTGAATTTTCCAAAGGTCAACTCGCTATGTTATAAACTGTGCAAAATACCACCTTATAGTGTGCCGATGATTTTGGAGCAAAGTGGCTCTTAAAAAATATGCGCCCAAAATGAATATATGAATTATAACAGAAAAACTCATCCACAATTTTGCAATGATCTCAAAGAATCATTCTAACTAATCCTACATGAAATTCTACCTATGATTTTCAACATATTCCTACAATATCTACATATATGCAAATGTAAGATAGGCGGGTGCTTAATGAAGCTAAGAATCTACTTTCATAATCTACTTTCTCTTGCATAATCTACTTTCTCTTGCAACCTCACGCTTTTCCATCGTAATCCACTTTTCATCATAAAACACTTTCTCTTGCAGCCTTCTATGCTTTATTTGAACTTTTTTATTCAACAATTTCTATCTAAGACAATGCCATTGAGCCTCTAAGACAATTTCTATCTAGGCAAGTTGTATGTTGGAAATGTTGTGACATAAAAGTAAGATTTGATTGCAATCAAGAAACATATATAAAAATAACTTGTTGAACCCAAAAAAAAAATCACATGTACCATTAGCTAAGGATATATATTCAGTCTCTACTAATGATGTAGCAACCATGGTTGTCTCTTTGAGCTTCGTGATACTACCTTCTCTCTTATTCATGAAGACATAACCTGATGTACCTCTTCTGTATTGCTTTGAACCCACCCATTCTGCAGCATAGTACCCGTTGAAATCAAAACCACTATTAAAGCTCTCATAAAGATCATGGTTGGGAATATCTTTCAATTTTAAGGTACCTCAATACTATCCTTGTTGCATGCAAATGTATGATCAAAGGTCTTTTGTTGACTGAGATAAAACACAAAATGCATAGCTTAGATGAGATCTAGTAATCGTAGCATACATCGGTAGACCAAAAATTCCCGGTAGCATACATCGGTAGCATACCTCAATGGGCTCTACTAATCTATGTTTCCGGTCCAGTAGGGTTTTCTTTATGCCATAGACAGCCCTCCTAATTAGCATGAAAAAAGACTTTGTACAATTTTCCTTTCGATTTTCTTGAGGCATTCCCATGTGAACATCTTCCCTAACTCACCATTGAAGGAGCCACTTTTTATTTCAAGTTGATTAAAAATGAATGTTTGTTTATCTTTTATTGCAATAGCATACATTACGTTTTTTATATTGTTGGCTGATGTGAATCTGCCTCATAATTCAGCCTATATCTCTCTATGTTGCTCTACAACCAATATATCTATGTATGTAGCTAGTGATCCATCTGCACTGAATGGTTTACTTTTCCAAACCTTTTGGGGCTATTTCTAGAGGTTAATTCTCCCTTAATTCTCACATTTTATAGTTCATAGCATCCCTCCCTACCTTATGAAATAGTTCCTCCCCATATGCAATAGGATCTCCTCATTCAATCACTTGAGACACATATGCAAATGTCTAACAATGAATGTATCATATATAAACCTTTGTATAGGGCAAATTAATCTATTTAGAAACATTCTTGGTGCTAGAGTGGCCCACTTTATGATTTCCTTGCTTTCCACGATCCAAACTTTGAATTTATCCTTTTACGTCTTCATTCCCATCTCTATTAGGTTGCCAATATGACTTCATCTTCAAGCATCTTTCAATTTAGTATTCAGTTCTTATACTTTCTTTAGATATTAGAGAACATATTTTAAGACTTTTAGATCATGGGGTTATGTATCTTGATGCATTATGACATGATGTTAACAGGTCCACTCAATTTCATGCTCTTCTATTCTATCCATCATTCTTCTGCCTTGTGTGTTTCCTTTAGGTATTCAACCAATAAAGAAAACTTCTTTGTACATTAGAGCATGCTTTCATCAAGAATAACATACGTGCTAAGTTTTAGCTCTTTTTGGGAGTATTATAACCCGCTTAGTCTCTTTCTTCACTTGTATATCTAGTAAATAAACTCTTTCCTATTTACTATCCATTTTTGTATCTCAACTTTTTTGGTACATGCACATAGCAAGTGCATCCAAAGATCACAAGTTCCTTATATTTTGGTCCATACATTCCAAGATTCAATGGGATTAGTGTCATATACTTCTCTTATTAGTTTTCTATTCACATATGTGTCGTTGGAATCTTCGTACCCACAATCGCATAATGACCTATTCATTTCTTCCATCATGCCTCTTGCATTTTCAAATTTTGCCACTTAAAATGTCCTATTCTTTTTTGATAAAGGTCTATCTCAGCAATCCTCTTCTTGTCACATATAAAGTACATACGTTGCCACTATGTTGGTTGTACATCAAATGTAGACAGCCTTCCATCCTTCTTGCCTCTTTTGATACACTTGTGCCTTTGCTTGGGTCCTTTATAAAATGGCGCTTATGTTTGAAATCGACTTGATAACCCTTCTCCACAATTTGTTCCACATAGACAAGGTTTTTTGTAATTGTGAACACATGCAATAACTCTATTAAGTAGCATGTTGAAGCTAATTTCCTAAACAATCAAAAACTTCCAACGTTATTGTTTGAATGTATGCCAAATGAGCTTCTAAGGAGCATGGTGGATGGAGTTTCCATGAAGAAAGAGAATCAAATATTGTAGTTTATCCACTGTATAATATTCAAATTTTTGTAGAAGAGTCTTCGTCATGATCATGGAAGCTTATAATATTAAGAAGAGTCTTCTTCATGATCATGGAAGCTTATGATATTTACTTAAGGCATTTTAGAGTTCTCCTTAGTAACTTTTCTTAGCCTAGAAAGTTAGACCTACTTTTAAGTGTGAAAATGGAAACTTAAAAGCGTATACAAGATAATTGAGAATCTTTGTAAAGAACGTTTATGTCATTTTCTAATAGAGAAGCTTGGAGAGCTCTTGAGAAGTGATTTTGGTCATTGTGCTTTCAAGGTGATTTTGAAATGGATTTTGTGAGTATTTTCTTAAAATTACATTAGATATCTGTTGTTTTATGTTTTTACTATAGTCTCATTAGTCTATTCTCAATTTAGGTGCTGACATTTAGAAGATGAAAGATATTTTCTCTTGATTTTGTGAATTTGCAAAAATCACAATTTTCTTTTCGAGGTAATACAAACATAGAAATGAAAAGTGAATGTTTTCAAGGTGATCCTTATGCAAAAAAACACTATTTAAGCAATTGAATCGTTAAAAAAGCTTATTTCTTATAGACGTTATGATCAAAAGAATATTTATCAACTAAAATGGTAAGTTCATTTAAGCTTTTACTTTGCATGTGTTGCTTAATGATCCTGCATGTCTTTGCTTGTATTATCTTGAAAATCATTGATTAGAAATGGCCAAAGGTTTGTTTATAGTATTTGGATTGATAACTTAATGTTTGTGGCTTATTAATATTTTATAGTATGATGATTGGAGAGGACAGAATCCAAAGTATAACAAATATTTTTGGTATTGTTTTGCCGGTGATAATGCTTTGAATCTTGTTGGATCTTCCTAGTTGATGATCAAAAATTCCTACATCAATGTGTTTTTGAAAAGGTTAGTGTAACTTTAACTCTTCAAAAAGAAACGTTCCATTGGTTAATCTGTTGTAAATGATTTGCGACATTGCAAAACCTAATGCCTTTGTACTCCCTTTCGAGATATGATATGTTGTATTCCCTCCACTAGTGGTTCCGGGCTGCCCTTTGCACTTTATGTATCACAGCTGTATCAATATTTCAATTTCTTTGCTTTTCTCAAAAACAAAGAAGAAGTAGTGTTCAAAAGACCTTTTACAGAAAGAGATGAGGAGACTCTTTCATATAGGCTTCTCTAATTTGTTCACCGATTGCGAGAGTTTTCTTTTTGGTCGAGTTTAGCTGTCAAGCTATATTTTCATTCAACCTTGAGTTTGATATTAAGAACTCACGTATTGTAGTGAGGACTCTTATATCATTCTTCAGGACTTAACATTGGTCATATATCATATCACACACGAAGTTATGGACTTTAGACCTCGTCTAGGATCCGAAGTATTTTACCAATGCACCATGGATCACAATCTTTTTTTACCTCACCAAATGGCTTTAAGTTATGTTAAATAAAAGAAACATAGCTTTAAATTATGTTAAATACAGAAAGATACAAGACCATTAGAGGAGATACAAAGCAGAGTCATGAGGCTTTTGTTTACTGTTGATACAATTTTGTTTAATTGAGTTTGAAATTGAGATGAAAAAATGTATGTATCCTAAAGTTCTTCATTTAAACTTGAAATTGAGATGAACCATTGGCACTATAGCAGTCTTTGCGTAATCGCCTTTGCTTGATTAATTGAAAGAACAATTGTACCTTTCATTTAAGTTTGAAATTGAGATGGAAAAAAATGCATGTGTTTTAGGATCTTCATTTAAGCTTGAAATTGAGATGAACCATTGTTCCTTTTGATGCATTCATTTTCTTTTTTGAAGAGGAACTTCAGCTGAAGGCTAATCTCCTTTGTTTGAATTGATTGAAAGAACAACTATATAACTGACTGGGTACAATACCCATGGGACCCACTCTATCCCACGAAACAAGGGTTAGGCTGCTTGAAGGTGACACTTGGAAAGCAATGCTCAAAGGCAATTGGATAGATCAGTATGAGGACAATACATTGGCCTAGAGCCCACAATTTCCCTATTGTAAGGAGGATTTTAACCCTCACCCTTGCCTTAAAGGGTGAAAAGACCAAGCAAACAAATCAACACACGTGGACTATTAATGCAATCTTTTTTTCTCAACACAAACTTTGTGTGGTCTACTCTCCCATGATTGATAAAAGAAAAATAATACATTGAATGAGCTTAGTGCCCTTGAGATCCCCTGTATCCCACAAAGCACACGTAGATTGTTTGTCACCAGTCAAATCTTAAGTATTGATGTATTCTTGAACTTTAGAGATAGTGATACAATGAATATTGCATGTTGCTAGTGCGCAAAATGTGTGTGTGTGAGAGAGAGAGAGAGAGGCTATCTCTCACTGCTCCAATTCTTTGTATCTAAACGAGCGTAGTTTGGAGTTATGTTACACTTCTTTTTTCAAAAAATAGAGGTTCTGCAAGTGCCTACTCCCTTGAGCTTTAATTAATGCAAAGGCCACACAAGCAGAGGGATGAATATCTAATAATTACATGGATTGGAGACCGAAAGAGCAAGATCTGTCCAAATTGGATAGTATTTGTAGAAACTTCCTTTGGACGGGCGACCACAATAGGAGGGGGGTGCCTAAAAAATCAAATGGTCCATATGCACCAACCATAGAGATAGTGGGGGACTTGGTATCTTGGACATTAGGTGCATGGCTAACAAACTGGCTGCCAAATGGATGATTAAGGCTTGGTGCAACGAGGAGGCCTCGTGGGCCAAGTACATCTTCAGAAACAAGAACGAGTTGGCTCTCATGGGTTTCCCAAATTGGAAGAATCTAGACATCTTGACCTTGTTGTTTTCCCCGATTCCCGTCTTCCCGAAAGGCTCTAATCTCGTGTGCTCCCTATGGAAGAGTTGGAATAAAGTCAAAAGCTACACAAGAATTAGTGAAGACTAGAAGTGGGAAGCTGGTATCAGACAAAACGAATCTATCTGGTTTCCAATCCATGGCATCCGGAGTGTGGAATCTTGGAACATTCAAAATGCCAAGAAGTTATGGAACAAAGGCTTCAAAAAATGGAAACATCTCTGGAAACAAGACACCAACCGCTGGATCAACTTCGAGGATATTGACCCTTGCGTCAACATTTCGTACAAAGAATAGAACACTTTGCAAAGAAGATGTCTCGCCTGGGATCAGCACAAAGTTCACCTTCTCATGGGACATGACACATCGAGCTCGCTTGGTCTCAAATGGCACAATGGGAATAGCCTATCAAAAATCCCGATCATCAAAGAAACGATTGACTATCAGGTTAACCTCAACAAGAAGTGGTGCTTGTCATGGACACGGCTGCGGTGGGACATGAAGTTCATGGCTATCTGGCACCCCCTCATAGAAATCAAAAAGTATGTCCTATTATGGCAAATTCTTCATAATGGAATGTGGACTAACCTTAAGGCTAGCAAATTTTGTGGGATTCCTCCCTAGTGCAAACGTTGCTACCGGTCTATGGAAGATGTTCCACACATCTTCTTTACCTGCCCCAACTCCAACAGACTCTAGCAGACAATTGGAAAGAAAATTAGACTTCAGAAACATCTCAGTTGGTAGCAAGCCCTGCTGGGAGAAGCGATCGGATGCTCCGCTCTCTGGAACGCCATCAGAGGGGAGGTCCTATGGAAAATCTGGCGGGAAAGATGTGCTTTCAACTTCGGTGACTCCCCCAAAGAGTGGTCGATTGAGAAATCGTTGTTCCTCCTTGGCAAAAGGATTGTTAACTGTAAGAAATCCCCCCCCCTTCAGGCATCATCAAGTACTCCTCTTGATCAATAACAAGCTTAAACCCAAGTGGGCCCCTCATGAAGGTGATGAAAGGATGATTAACCTTCTTTGTAATGCCATCTAAGCTCTATAAAAAGCTTCCCTTGCTTTGTGGGATTTGGGGGGTCCCGTGGGCACTAGTCCCCTTCTCTTGTACTTTTCTTTATTTAATTCAAGTCCGGGAGAGTAGGCTAATGCCGTACTTCCTTTATATTAAAAAAAAAAATACATGGAGAAATGAAAAAGTCGGAGTATAATAATTTGAACTATAATGGGAAGGCCAGTGAAGGGGACTAGTGCCTAGGGGATCCCTCGAATCCCACAAAGGAGGGGAAGCTTTTTCAAAGTTTAGGTGGCATTACAAACAAGGTTAATCAGCCTCTCATCATCCTCGTGCATAGCCCACTTGGGTTTAAGCCTGTTGTTGATCAAAAGGAGCACTTGATGATGCCTAAAGGGGGGGGGGGGGGGGGGGGGGGGATTTCTTACAGTTAGCAATTCTTGTGCCAAGGAGGAACAACAATTTCTCAACCGACCACTCTTTGGGGGAGTTGCCAAAGTTATAAGCACATCTATCCCGCCAGATCTTCCATAGGACCTCCCCTTTGGTGGCGTTCCAGAGAGTCACAGAGTAGTCGACCGCTTCTCTGAGTAGAGGTTGTTTCCAACTGATATGTTTCTGAAGTCCAATGATCTTTTTGACAATCCTCTAAAGCGTGTTGGAGTTGGGAAAAGTAAAGAAGATGTGAGAAACATCTTCGATGGACCGGTAGCAGCATTTGCACCAGGGAGACATCCCACAAATTTTGCTAGTCTTAAGGTTGGTCCAGATTCCACGATGAAGAATTTGCCATAAGTGGACAGACTTTTTGATTTCTATGAGGGGGTGCTAGATAGCCATGAACTTCATGTCCCATCCTAGCTGCATCCACAAAAAGCACCACTTCTTGTTGAGGTTAACCTCTTTTTTTTTTTAATAAATGGAAGTTCCGCTTTAGCCTACTCTCCCGGACTTGTATTAAATGAAGAAAAAGAAAGGTACAAGTGAAGGGGACTAGTGCCCACAGGATCCCCCAAGTCCCACAAAGCAGGGGTAGATCTTACAGAGTTTAGATGGCATTACAAAGGAGGTTAATCAACCTCTCATCGCCCTCATGTGGTGCCCACTTGGGTTTAAGCTTGTTGTTGATTAGGAGAAGCACTTTATGATTCCTGAACGAGGGGGGGGGTCTCTTACAGTTGGTGATTCTTTTATCGAGGAGGAACAATGATTTTTCAGTTAGTGATTCTTTTATCGAGGAGGAACAATGATTTCTCAATCGACCACTCTTTTGGGGAGTCTCCAAACTTATAAGCACATCTTTCTCGCTAGATCTTCTAAAGGACCTCCCCTCTAATGGCATTCCAAAGGGTTGCTGAGCAGCCAATCGCTTCACCCAAAAGAGCTTTTTTTCAACTGATATTCTTCTGAAGTCTAATTTTCTTTCTGACAATCTACTAAAGCCTGTTGGAGTTGGAACAAGTAAAGAAGATATGACCAACATCTTCAATGGACTTGTAATGATGTTTGCACCAGGGAGATGCCCCACAAATTTTTCTAGCCTTTAGGTTGGTCCAGATTCCGCGATGGAGAATTTTCCATAAGAGGACAGACTTTTTGTTCTCAATAAGAGGGTGCCAGATAGCCATGAACTTCATTTCCCAGCACAATTGTGTCCAAGACAGGCACCACTTCTTGTTAAGGTTGACATGATAGTCAATATTTCCTTTGATATTTGGGATATGAGTTAGGCGATTTCCATTCTGCCATATGAGACCCAACGAGCACGGTGAATCGTGTGCCATGAGAAGATGGACTTTAGAACGGTCCTAGGCAAGACGTCTGCTTTGTAAAATATTCCATTCTTTATAGGTAATGCTGATGCAAGGGTCGATATCCTCGAAATTGACCCATTGGTTGGTGTCTTGATTCTAGAGATGTTTCCATTCTCGGAAGCCCTTGCTCCAAAGCCTCTTGGCGCTTTAAGTGTTCCAAGATTCCACATTCTTGATGCCATGGATCGGTAACCAAATAGAGTCATTCTGTCTGATAGCGGCCGCCCACTTCCATTCCTTGGTGATTCTTATAAAACTTTTGACTTTATTCCAACTCTTCCATAGGGAGCACACGAGGTTCAAATCTTTCAGGAAAACTGCAATGGGGGAAAACAAAAGGGTCAAAATGTCGAGATTCTTCCAATTCGGGAATCCCACCAAATTCAACACGTTCTTGTTTCTGAAGATCAGTTTGGCCCATGAAGTCTTGTCGTTGCACCAAGCCTTGATCATCCAAGGCCTCTTCTATCCCTTTGGCTAGTGCAGATGGACCAATTGATTTTAGGAATCCCCCTTCTGTTGTGATCTCCGGTCCAAAGGAATTTTTTGCAAATATTTTCCAATTTGGATAGCTCCTCCTCTTTCAGTCTCCAAGAAGAGAGAAAGTAGATGGTCGACAAAATGAGGAATGTCTTAATAACCATAGCACGACTAGCCAAATTGATTTGCATACCTCTCCAATAGTTTAGCTTGCTCTCGAGTCTGGCTAGGACCCAGTTCCATCACTGCTCCATAGAGATACCAAAGCCCAAGGGAATCCCAAGAAGCTGGAAGACTTGACCTGGAGGAATGTTTTGGTAGCCTTGTTCAAAGAGAAGGTCAGGTTGGATCTTGACAATAGCTCTGAAAGCGGTCTTTGAATGGTTGATTTTGGATCGAGGGGCTTCGCGAAAAGTGTCCAAGCACCTACAAAATGTCTCCACGCTGGAATAGTTATTGTGGACAAATTCATTCATATCATCGGCAAAAAGTCTCATGGGGATCTGGCCATGGTTATGGGGCAACAAGAGACCTTTGATATTACCAACTTTGCTATGTTGCACAACCAGCCGGCTAAGCCCTTCTGTGGTGATTGCAAAGAGAAGGGGAGCCAATGGGCACCGTTGTCTAATCGAACGTTTTAATTTGATCACCTTCGAAAGTTGGCCGTTAACATTAATCTGAGTCGACGTGTTTCCCAATAGAGTCGAGATCATCTTGGTGAATTTTGGAAGCCATTGTTGAGGTGAACCTCTTTTTTTTCTTAATGAAGGAAGTTCGGCCTTAGCCTACTCTCCTAGACTTGAATTAATTAAACGAAAAGTACAAGACAAGGGGACTAGTGCCCATGGGATCCCCCGAATCCCACATAGTAGAGGAAGCTTTTTTAGAGTTTAGATGGCATTACAAAGAAGTTTAATCACCCTCTCATCACCCTCATGCAGGGCCCACTTGGGTTTAAGCTTGTTGTTGATCAAAAGGAGCACTTGATGATGCCTGAAGGGGGGGGGGGGGGGGGGGGGGGATTTCTTATAGTTAGCAATCCTTTTGCCAAGAAGGAACAACGATTTCTCAATGGACCTCTCTTTGGGGGAGTCGCCAAAGTTAAAAGCCTCTTGAACTTTAGAGATAGTGATACATTGATTGATTATGTACGTTGAGATAATCAATTTTTCTTTTTGAAAAAGCAAGAAAATTAGATTAATGGAGGGAGTACATCCTGTGCAAGGGGCAAGAGCCACAAGCACAACCAGTCACAAAAAACGGGCCATATCAAGCCTCTGAGCAGAGTATACCGAGGAGATAATGCTTCTCCATTTGGAGAATTTACAAGAATTTAGCAATGTGAATATGCTTTCCTTGTGCTCAGGAGCAGTTTTGATACACTGGATACATTTAATAGAGGCTTTCTTGAGATTTCTAGTGAGAGAGGCAAGGAAATTTCTATTTCCTTTACCATGAACTACATTATTTCTACTACACCATATATGCCATAGGATATAGCCTCTCCATATGTTCCAGAGCAGAACATCCATATTCTTACAGCTTCTTATGATGACAGAATCCTGAGTGAGCCTTCTGGAATGAAGATAAAGTTCCACACTGGACCAGAATTGACTGGCATGAGGGCAATTAAAGAACAAGTGGTTAACATCTTCCACCTTGCCACAGAATGAACACATCCCTCCATTTATCTGAATTTTCTTGACTCTGCGACCAATCCAGAGGCCATTCTGGAGCATAAGCCATAATAGATAAGAATGTTTACTATGATCAGGAAAGGCCCACAGAGATTTAAACCTGTAAGACCACTGCTTGGTAGACCAATTACAAGACCATCTTTTATTGAGTTTTGGCACAATTTGATTGATTCTCCCTTTTGACTTTTTGAACTCTTTGAAGATAGCTCTGGCCATCTCATTAAGACTAGCTTTGGACTTGAGACCGTGGGCAAGTGTCTCCTTCAGCAGCTTTTTACGATCCAACAGCACCTGCAGACAAGCATTAGATAGATCAGAACCTTGTACAAGCTCATAATCAGATAACACTTCCTCATTGCTCATGAGATATATCCAAGCTTTGAACCCAGCTTTATGGCATTTATACTCCTTAATAGCCAAGACACCATTGTATCCCTGAGCAACCTAGCCAAATGAGATAGACTCCTGCAAGAATAAATCAGAGGAACCCTTTAGCATTTTCTTACCAAAAAAACAATGTTTGGCTTTAAACCAGGCTTTCCAAAATCTACAGACAATCAGACTGCCCACTAGAGTAATGTTAAGGGGGGAGATATAGATGCCCCACAAGTTGAGATTATTCTAGGCCTTGTAGTTAGTAATGTGAATTTGGACAAATTTCTCTACAAAAGAAGAGACCAAATATCATTAGAAAGAGTACTTCTATAAATCCACTTATCTGCAAGGTTGTCAGCCATTTTGATGGGGCACTGAATACCCAAACCACCTTGAGCTTTAGGGAGGCAACAGGTGTCCCAGGAAACCTTGGCAACTTTGATAATAAGCATTACCACCCCATAGGAACCTCCTGGCCAGGGAGATAGCTTGCTTGACCTGCTTAATGGAGGGAGACCAACAAGCAAGAAAGTATATCAGCTTGGGGAGAACATAATGATTAAGTATAAAACATCTATGAGGGAGGGAATTGTTAGAGTCATACCAAAAGAACAAATGCTTTTTGAATTTATCCAGAACCCACTCCCATCTTTGGGACATAGAGATCTTGAACCCCATGGAGATGCCCAAGAGTCTAAAAACTTCTCCTTCCTTAATAATCTCACAACCTAAACTGGATATACAATCAGGAATAACGTTAGAGGAAGATTTAAACCCAGTTTTACTGTGGTTAACTTTAGAGCCACTAGCAAGACAAAATTGGTCCAAGCAGTCAAGAAAAACCTTCAAAGAATCATTGTCAGCTTTAAGAACAACATTAGTGTCATCAGCAAACATTTGTAAGCAAAGTGGGGAGGGAGAATTAGGAATTTGAGTGCCTCTTATACGCCCTTTATCCATAGCATCCTTAACTAACTAGCCTAGAGAGTCACTAGCAATGGCAAACAGAAGAGGGGCAAGAGGACATCCTTGTCTTATGGATCTGGAAATTTTAAAAGGTTCAGAGAGGTGCCCATTGATCACAACCCTAGAAAAAGCATTACCAAGAAGAGTGCTCACAAACTTAATGAATCTTCTACCAAGACCCTAGTCTTGAAGAGATTGCAAAACAAAGTCCCACTCAATCCTATCATAGGCTTTGTCAAAATCAATTTTAAGAAAGAAAAAATCATGCCCACTCTCCGAGGCATAATCCATGCCTTCCCAAATGGAGACAATAGCATCAAGAATGAATCTGCCCTTTATAAAACCTTTCTGCTCGGGAAGAATAAAGTTATGCATCATTGGACTAAGTCTACTAGCCAAGGTAGAGGAGAAAATTTTGTAAATAGTGTTCAGGCAGGTAATGGGTCTCCAGTTGTTAAGGTCATCCTTGCTGCCTTTCTTATGAATAAGTCTGATCACACCAGTGTTAATGTGAGAAGGGAGATATCCTTTACCAAACACTTCTTCCCAAATCAAAAGAATATAAGGAGTGAGGAAGTCTTTCAGAACCATGAAGAACTCATTAGGTAAACCATCAATCCCGGGAGATTTACAGGGTTTCAATTTATGGATGGTTTCTTTGATCTCACCGGCAGTGAGGGGCAAGTCCAGAATGGTACTCAGGCTTTCAGGAATCATTTTCTTCCTTTTTAAGGCAATAGTAGCTCTGGCCCTCTGGATGTCTTCCCCCCACTTGGGAGAACCAGAGAAAACATCCATAAAGAAGCTTTTGGCCTCCTGTAAAGACTCTTGAATATTGGCAGTATGTCCACCATTTTTCTTTTTAAGAGGAGGGATGAAGTCCCTAGCTTTTTGCTTTTTCATCAACGAAAACATGAAATTGTTGTTTCTATCAATCTTTCGACTCCAGAACTCTTTAGAAGAGGAAAGAGAGTAGTTGGCTTCCAAATACCTCTCTTTGCACAGCAACCCATTGAGATCATGGTATTCTTGGGAGTTAGCATCAAGGAGCCCTAATCTTTCCACTATGTCCTGTCTTCTTTTGGCCCTAGTTTTCCTAGCTATAGCCTTAAGTTGAGTGAAGAGCTTCTGGATCTCTTTGACAGACTTACACCAGGCCAATCTGGGAGAACTAATCTGCACAAAGTTCAGGGAGAATATATTTTTGGTCTGGGTCAAAACACTGGGCAACTTGAGGAAGTTACAATCAATATGAGGCCAGCCAGCTCTAAAACTAGGGGAACCCTTTTTAAAGGTGACAAGAAGAGGCTTATGGTCGGTCATAAACAGGGTAGTATCAAGATTAACACAAATATCCCAACACCCTTGAACAAAAGGAATACTAGTATAACACCTGTCCAAACGAGCCGCAGTATAGGCCATGCCAATCTGCTTATTAGACCAAGTCACCCCAGAAGACCCAGAAATATCAACCAAATCGAGGGAGTTACACATTTTATACCAAGCATCCTTTTCAGCACCTTTAATCACTTTTCCCTTACCTTCCCATCTATCCTTAATGTCGGTCACCATATTAAAATCCCCAATAACAATGACAGGACCTTGGAAGCAATTAAGCTCCCCCCAGCAAACGGAAAGACCCAAATCATTATTAGCCGCATAAACAGAAACAATATTAACATCATACGGGTGGCCCAAGGAGAGAGAGCACCACTGGTTAGAAGTACTCAAATTGCAAGAAATAAAAGCATGAAGGAGATTGATGGACACTCCGATAGCACTGCCACCTTTACCATCACAGTGCTTAGTGTAAAACCACTTGTATCTAGAGGAGACTCTCTTAAGGTTAAATAATAGAGAGTTTCCCCCAACTTTTAGCTCCTGCAAACAAACCACATCAGGCTGTTTAGGAAGGTTTGATAACCAAATATTAAGCATTTTAGCTCTAATAGGATCCGTGATCCCTTTAATACTGCAAGAAGAAATAAAAAGGTCAGACATCACGAAATAGAGGGAAAGAAGCTACTTCTTGCTATTTTTGGAGGGCTTAAGCAATGCCAAGGAGGACCTAATAACCTCCTTCCTTTTGGTCTCAAGATCCTGAGATAATCAATATTGCATGTTGCTGGGTGCGAAGAATGTGTGTGTGTGTGTGAGAGAGAGAGGCCATCTCTCGCTACTACCATTCGTTGTATCTGAACGAGCGTAGTTCGGAGTTAGGCTGCACTTTTCTTTTTTCAAAAAATGGAGGTTGGGCAAGTGCCTACCCCCTGAGCTTTAATTAATGCAGAGGCCACACAAGGAGAGGGAAGAATACGTGGAGAAATGACAAAGTCCGAAGTCTCACCAAAGAGTAGAATAATTTGGACTATAATGGGAAGGCTAGTTTGAACTGAAATCGACTCTCCAGCCACGAGCATGATGTTGTCGCTGCCGAGATTGAGCAGCACCCGAAGGCCAATGAACACTATCATGACATTTACGCAATTATATAAATGGTATGTGAAAAAACATGGTTAATTGATGCGTGTCTTGGTATGCGACCAGCTCAAGCCCACGAATCTCTCCGCGAAGCAAGTGCAATATCTCCCAATTGGATCTTAATCTTTTTTTCTTTTTGCTTTGACAACAAAAACATGGTCCTGCTCATCATCACAACGGACTACAAGATATACACGAGTGTTGTTAGGGCTAAAGACGTTGTCGATGGACATTTCAATTTGATGTGCATCGAATTAATCTTGGGCCTACATTTACGCATAGCGAATATTCTACTTTATTTCTCAAACATCGTGGTTTTGATGCTTGGCAAAACCAATTGACGAAAGAGTGCTCAATTTATCAAACATTGTGGTTTTGATGCCACGGGCTACTTAAAAAACCTTGAGCAATTGGATTTCATCAAAACAGGACTCAAGGGACTATTTGTGCATAGCGTACGCTATTTATTTATAAATTATTTCCTTTTCTTCTTTCACAACTTAGATAGTTCCCTCAATGTGATTACTAAGGGACAATGACTTATTAGGTGTTTATTCTCAACACATTGTCTGAATGGCATAAATGTTTTTATCCTCGGGGTGCTAGACCCGCATTGTACTGCCCTATAGTTCGATTTCTCGAACCTTTCAACTGATTTTACACCCATGGTCAAACAATCCTAGCTCTATGCTCAAGGACCTTCTAGAGAAAATGGCTAAGGGGCATTAACCTTAATGAGATGCTCAAATACTTGTATGAATCGGCATCTTGCAGAGCTAAAACCATCACCGTTGCTAAAGATCATAATGGTCATGCTCATCATGAACAAAAAGATGTTACCATGATTGTTTTAAACAGGGGCACTAAATCAAGGATTTTCGATTGTTCATTCACTATACATTTGTTTATACCGGCTTATAATACCCCTTTAGTATGAATCAACCTACTTTGCTAGCTCTATTGGTTTAAAAACATAGAAGAGGCTATCTAACCACTTTGGGGTCCCACTTGAAGATGTTTTCAATCCCTTTGACTAGGATGTTGATAACAATTGTGTCATTCTCCAACATTTGGCAAGAAAAAATCGATCTATACACCAATATTCCAAATGAATAATTCATGTTTAACCTAAGTAGAACAACTAGAAATAGCAACAAAGGTTGAAGAAGAAATGGATCCCCGACAAAGGGGACAAAAAGATCATGAGGCTTCTTTGGTATTCTCTCCAATTTGCGTGTATCTCTCATTCTTTTTCATAGTCGAATAAAGCTCTTTTATTAAACAAAAAGGAACAATGTCGGTGATTCAAACTAGAGTCAAAGATATCGTACTGATCAAAATAAAGGATGGATTCCTGAAGGTAATTAAACATAAAAAGTTATCTCATTGAAATCATATAATAGAAAGCATAGTCATTGATCGGGTTTAATTCAATTTTTTCAAATCTATGACTTAATGAAGAAGATATGATGTTTTTTGATGAGCTAGAAGCTTTGGATTATCACCACTTAGATTATGAAATGTGTCACTCTTTTCTTCATAGAAAATTTAAAACATGAGTTTGATCTAGCTACAAAAGTCTCTGAAATCTTTTTTCCTTAGTTATACCCACCAAGGACTCTAGAAAATGAGGTGTGCTATGATCAAAGGTCTTACCCTTAATTGTAAGGGCAAGGTCCCATAAGGATTCACATTATTAAGTACTGGCTTGTGGATGTCTCCTTCATTTCATCTGTGTGTTCAGGAGCCTAAAGTTGCAAATTGCATAATCATAATTGCGATTTAAAGAGCACATTATTTAGCTAAAAGATATGCAACCATTATGATTGCTTATAAGATAGTTCACCTCGTCTCTGATATTATGTATAGTCCCTCAAATATTTGGGCCATTATCAGATTGTTAATGGTCTACTTATTGTCGAAGGTCTACCTTCGAATCTTCATTGTGAAAGGTCTACTTATTTAAAGGTCTGCATGTGATTTTAGTATGGTTGTTAGTTGCACTAAAGGGCTTGATTTAAAAAAAGCTCCATGATTAATGCATGATCTTATTGCATTTCCTTTAATTCGGATTGTACTTGGATTAAGAAGGAAGAGGGATGTATTCAGCGATCTTCAAGTCTTGACAACTGTTAATTTTTGGTTTCCCCCATTCAATAACACTGGCATACGCATTGTGACACAAATAAATTCTTCTCCTTCCTATCTATTGGCGCGTTGGATCAACCTCTATTCATGATGTCCCTTGTGGAGCGTTCTAATCCGCAAAGTTACGCAAAAGACATCATATTCACTATGTTATGAATCATGTTATAAACCATGTTTTAATTATGTTATATTCATATTCACTATGTTATAAACTAGGAAAAATACCACCTATAATGTGCCGATGATTTTGGCGTCAAATGGCTCTCAAAAACAAGAAATATGAGCCATATATGAATTTTAACAGAAAAATCCTCCAAAATGTTTCAATGGGCTCAAAGAAATATTGTAATTAATCCTACATGAAATTCTACCTAGGACTCTCAACATATTCCTAATATTTCGATATGTATGCAAATGTAAGATAAGGGGGTGGTTAATGAAGATAAGAGCTCCCTTGCAAGTGATAGATGCATGTGTTAGACTCCTAGTAATCAATAATTCAGGATTTGATTAATATGTTAATTTTGATATATCGCAAGAAACTATTTCCTGTATTTTTTAAAAACAAATCCTTCGACGTTTAGTATGGTTCTTCAAATAGTATTGAAGTTCTCTAATCATTCAATTTATTGTAAAATAGATATTGCACTTCAACATGTTCCCCCTCAAGCTAAACTTCTGTCCTCGCACCACAACATATGAGGGGCATACCGATGTTGTCCATACCGACGGTCATGCCTCGGCATCAGTATGACTGTTGAAAATGCTTGAAAGACCATGGATTTAATACCTACGGTATGAGCCTCGATATAGGCATCGATAATTTATTGAAAATTACCGATGCGTATACCGACGCTCATACTGACCCTTATACCGACGCAACGTTTTAACCGGACCCGTGAACAAAAATTTGACATTTGCTCGTGTTTTGAATGAAAGCCTGCTTCTGTCGAGTTTGCGTGCGCGAACTACATTCTGAGCATACTGTGTACACACATCTCTCTCTCTCTCTCTCTCTCTCTCTCTCTCTCTCTCTCTCTCTCTCTCTCTCTCTCTCTCTCTCTCTCTCTCTCTCTCTCTCTCTCTCTCTCTCTCTCTCTCTCTCTCTCTCTCTCTCTCTCTCTCTCTCTCTCTACACACACACACACCTCTCTATTTCTCTAGATCTAAAATTTTGGTAAGTATCGCACATACTATAGCACCCTTTCTCTTTCTTTGTGTTTTCCCTTTTCTAATTTCTCTTCTCTTTAGTTTTGCAGGAGCTTTTTGCCATGAGCTCCTTGGAATTTGACGAAGGATAACATTAAGTGGACTTTGACGACAACGCTCCAAACAATTACATCGAGGTAAGTGATTGTTTTGTTTTTTATTGATATAGAATGAGATAGAGAGAGAGAGAGAGATGAAAGAAAGAGAGAGATTTAGAGAAACATAAAGAGAGAGAGAGAGAAACAGAGAGAGAGAGAGAGAGATGAAATAGAGAGATAGAGAGAGATGAAAGAGAGAGAGAGATATGAAATAGAAAGAGAATGAGAGAGAGAGAGATGCATACATACATACACACACATATGCATACATACTCACATACATATTACATACAC